>JAOTOM010003103.1:0-134940 GCA_034440615.1 Ashinkailepas kermadecensis | reverse complement strand
GTCGCCGTTGAGGTGAGCCGGCAGATGCCGTGACGTCAGCCAGGACGTCGGACGGTGAGCCGGTAGGTGCTGTGACGTCAGCCAGTGAGTCGGCTGTGACGTCAGCTGGTGTACCGGCTGATACCGTGATGTCAGCCTGTGGGTCGGCTGTGACGTCAGACGGTGAACCGGCAGATGCCGTGACGTCAGCCAGGACGTCAGACGGCGTGCTGGCGGATGATGCGGCGTCGACTTCGGTGAGCAGGCGGATGTGACGTCAGCCAGTGAATCGGCTGACGCAGCGACGTCAGCCAGTGAGTCGGCTAACGCCGCGAAGTCGACGCTGGTGAGCCGGCAGATGCCGTGACGTCAGCCAGGACGTCGGACGGTGAGCCGGTAGGTGCTGTGACGTCAGCCAGTGAGTCGGCTGTGACGTCAGCTGGTGTACCGGCTGATACCGTGACGTCAGCCTGTGGGTCGGCTGTGACGTCAGACGGTGAGCCGGCAAATGCCGTGACGTCAGCCAGGACGTCAGACGGCGTGCTGGCGGATGATGCGGCGTCAGCAGCGGTCGGCTGACACCGCATGGTGGCGAAGGCCGGCTGGGCGTGCGCAGATGCGGTCACGTCCTAACCCCTTCGCCATTCGTGAAGATGCTGGGGAGTCATCATTGACCGCACCCTATCCTGGGAGGAGCCATATCCCACGTTGTCAAAAGTGCAACTCCACCTTGTTCTGTCTCCACAATATCCGTCACCATCTCACACCCGAAGCACGCAAACTCCTAATTCAGTCTCACGTCTTTCCATACATCCTATACTGCCTCACTGTATGGGGCGGGGCTGCTTAATGTCACCTTGGACGAGTGCAGAAGGCGATCAATTTCGGGGCTAGGATCGTCGTAGGGGCTCGTCGTCGTGATCATATCTCGCCGACAGTGGCAACGCTGGGCTGGCGCAGTGTCCGTGACCTCATCACCCACCGCGACAACATCGCCGTGTTCAGAGCTCCCTGAATGATCCGCGAGCCCCCGAGGCGATCTGTTCTCTGTTCCGCCGGCGGTCGGATGTCTCCCGGCGCTCCACTCGTGCGACGGTGGCTGGGGCACTGGAGCCACCGCCTTTCCGCCTCAGCATGTCACGTAGAACCTTCTCCTTCCGGGCAGCCTCGGCCTGGAACCTACTGCCGCCGGCCACTTCCGCTTCTCGGACACGGGGCGAGTTCGTCGCGATGCTGAACAACGTCTGATAAATTGACTTCACGTGTTCGGTTTTCCCTGTATACTGTTGTCTTGCCGCTTTCATTTTTGCTCATGTTTGTGAAATGTATCTGACTGTATTCTGACACAAACCAAATATTAATCCATTTTATGGAATCGGTTTGTTAAATCTCGCAAATACAAATACAAATAGACGCAGCGGCGAGACGAACGTCGGTGGTCCCTCGGTGTCGGGCGGCGCCATTGGGCCTCCGGCGAGAGGGAGAGGCAGAAGAGGGACAGGACTGGGTGGGAGCGTGCGGAAAGCGGAGAGAGTTGCGCGTTGGCTCCCACATCACGTCGGGACGGCAGATCACGTCAGGACGGCTTGATCGCGTCGGGACGGCAGATCACGTCAGGACGACTTGAATCGCGTCGGGACGGCTTGAATCGCGTCGGGACGGCTCGAATCGCGTCGGGACGGCTGAATCATGTCGGACGGCTTGAATCACGACGGGGTCACCAATTGTGGAGTGACTGAACGTACACTCCACACTGTCTCGATGGCATGTTGCCAGAAACATGTGCGTGTCGAAGAGAGCTTGTATTTGCAGAGAAGATCCAAGTGAGAGAGAAGAACAGTTTGCATGACACGTTTACACAGTAACAGACGACGTGTCCGAGTGCGGTTCGGCAGCAGCGGCCCGTACGCACGCGCAATGATCTCAGCGAGGTCACGGGCGATACTGGCAAGCGGCCAGTGCATAGCTTCGGCCCGCTACAGACGATCTACGAAAGTAACTTACAGAATTGCGCCAAGCACACACTGATCGATGTCTTTTCACCGTATTAGATGAGTTGAGGCAGTTAAGAGGAAAAATTAACATATGAAATGTAGAAATTCATCACATCATAATTCAACTAGAGATGGGTTACATCGCAAGTCAATTAGAGGTGGGTGATGGATTTGTTGTGCTGACCCATTTCTACCCTAAACCCATATCTATTTGAATTGTGATATGATTAATTTTTACATTTAATATGTTAACTTTTCTCTAACTGCCTCAACTGATCTAATACGGTGAAAAGACATCGATCATTGTGTGTTGGCGCAATTCTAAGTTACTTTCGTAGATCGTCCATCGGGCAAATCTGGAATTTCAATCCCCCATTTCGTGGCTTTCTACCCATTAATATTGGATGCAAATGACCCAACTCGCCCCAAATCGATGTCGAAGTTTACTTTAGAGCCATTTTCACGAAGATCGGTATAATAGTTACTGAGATCGTCCATCGGGAATTTTCTATTGTTTTGATTACAGAATTTCAACGCCATTTGGGGGCGATTTAAAGGCATTTAAAGGAAAATATTCATTACGGTTGTAAGTCAAAACCACTACATTAATTAAACAAAAACATATATTACTGTAACATTCATCGACATCCACTTCGTAATTGCTGAGATCGTTCATCGGGCAAAAAAGTGGGCATTTTAGGCCCTCCCCGGATTTTTTTTTTTTTTTTGGGGGGGGGGGCAACTGGTCCAATGTCCAGAGTGCAACCAAGAAGGGCCCTTGTGGCTCATAGTTGCACTGATCTTTTATGTCTTTATGTCTTTATGAATATGACTAAGATGATCGGACTTCTCATTTTCTGTGCAAATGCTTACTTTTCAGTTTGTGAGTAAAATATTACCAGAAAAGAGGCGTTAATTATGTAACAGCATGAAAAGTTATGTTTCAAAAATAAAAATGTGACAGCCTAGCTTATCCAAGCCTAAGCTCCCCTTTAGAGAAGCAAAAATAGTATTTAAGAAACAATTTGACCAAATTCAAACAATTTGTGGTTTTAAAATTTCCCAAATTAAAAAAAAGCCTATCTTAGCCTAACCTCCCAGTACTTAGCCTAACCTCCCGCTGTCGGCATGTGTCGGGGCGAGCTCGGCATCTCGTAAGCGGCATACCGATAGGGCGGCTCTCGGCATCGGCAAACTGACCTGGAATATATCATATGTCTGGTTGAGTTCGGCACATTAATAGCGGCCAGCGGGCGTCGGGCCGCTAGCGTCCTCACAGCAACACGACATATTTCCGACATCGGCTACATGTCGGCTGAGTGTCGGCTGAATGTCGGCATGGGCGGACATTCCACTCCCCAGCCGACATCGGACCGTTAGCGTCCGACATCGGCCCGACGTAGGGCCGAGTATCGGGTCGACGTCGGGCCGCTGTCGGCATGTTCACTGGGCTAACCTATCACAAACTGCTTTTGAAGACAAACAAGCTTTTTCATAAATTAAAATATCACAAATTTTCCTGTTTTTCTTTGCAATATACAAACACGTAAGTTGATAGAATGTTCGTTTTAATCGACAACAAAAAACTTCAATTTTCTTCCAAAAAAGGGAATAAAATATGAAGAATATCAAAATTTTGAACAATTTCCACAAGAGGAATGAACCGTGAACCAATGAACCAATGAACCAACCATCATCTTCATCGTGTTCAGAGACGTGTTTATACATTTTTTCCTGAAATGCTATGTCTGGTCTAAAGGAAAAAGTTTAACCAAACCTAATCTAAACAAACCTAACCCTTTGTTTGCCTCATGGAGGTAAAATGTATGCAAAACTTATCTTGTAGATTCCTTAAGCAGCAATAATACCTTTTTAATTTTAGTGTTTTTTTACAGCAAGAGCTTAGACTAGGTTAACTTTGATTTTTTTATGAAGCTTAGCTTTATTCTTCATTATATATCACCCCACTTGAAGGCCTACTTTTTGCTATTATTTTGCTTGCCAAATGAAAAGTAAGGAGTAAACTCCATGACTCAGACATGCGCCAGCCCTGCTTTTCGATAGTCGCCAAATCGTCGACCCCGCAGTGAGAGCATGGATGATGTACGATGATGGAAGTTCGGGGTACGCATTTCGTATTGGCATTTTTTCCAATTGATTCAACCGCCCCAGGAGGATAGCATCTGCCTTTCATGATACAGAATTGATCAAGGAACCTTACCGTTCTTTCCTTATTGATTTATTACGCTCAGTTCCTGAGTTGAGATAGGAAGTGAAGGCATCTGTGAGAGGGAGCCCATTTCGTCGAAAGGGTCGGTCCACCGATGTTGATTTCTTAAAGTGATCGGAGTGGGCAAAGTACATGAAGGCAAAGGCAGACCAAAATGAATAATGGGGGCGGGGGTGGTGGTCACATTCCATAGGCTTCCATGTTAGAAGTTGAAATTATTGCGGGTGGGGGAAGCAAGCATTGAGGGAGTAGTTTCACCCTCAAAGATATGAATGGGCGGTTCTGCTTTCGCCGCACCCTCCATGCTCTCTCGATATGGGGCTGATATTTTCCGGTGGAGTGGTTTACACAACTGAATGGGAGAGTACAGACTTCGGCGTACCCACAAATCCGCAAAGAGGATTGAACGGAAGTTCCATGGAGGATACAAGCCCCTCCCCCTACGCCATACCACTGCCAGATTTATGATTTTTTTTTCAAGGCGTCATTTCTCCAGAGGGGCGGCTCTTGGTCCAGAACAATTGGACAGGGTACACTGCGTTGTCCGAGAGGGGACCATTTGTTTTTGTTTTAGGAGTGCCTTTCGCCGAAAAAATTCGCGGCGTGCGTTCAGACTCCCAGAGGACTGCCGTTCCCAGGCCGAGGAGCGCGTTGCGCTGAGAAATTCCAGAGAGGGGGTACACTGGAACCTCCAAGAAAGGCGTCCTTCGGGTCATAAGGGGCACCAATTTTGCTTCCTCCCCCTTGGATCAGCCCTTGCAACATACCCTAGCTGGCAACGCCACTACCTCTCGCCGATTCGCTACCACTTGCCAGTCGTTCGACTCAGGGGTGCTGTTTTGTATACCTTTGAGGGGGAACTGTCACCTCAGTGTTTGCTTCACACCCCCCGCAACTATTTCAACTTCTAACATGGGAGCCAATCGAATATGCCCCCCCGAATTAATTCTGGTCTGTCCATTGCCTTCATGTACTTTGCCCCGTCCAATCAATTCAAGATAAAGATAAAGATAGAGAGATAAGAGATAAAGATTCAAGATAAAGATCATCAAGATATCAACATCGGTGGGCAGACCCTTGGGGCAAGGTGGGCTCCCTCTCACAGATGTCTTCACTTCGCACCACGATAAATTCTGAACGGAGCGTAATAAATCAATAAGGAAAGAACGGTAAGGTTCCTTGATCAATTCTGTATAATGAAAGGCTGATGCAATCCTCCTGGGATGGCTGAATCAATGGGGGGGGGAAATGCCAATACGAAATGCGTACCCTGAACTCCCATAGAAGCACGGCCTAAAACCGGTCGCGTTTCCGTGTTTTTACTTACCCTCCGCTAGGTGGGCTGATACAAGATACCTTTACTAGATACGTTAGGTGGGCTGATACGCAAACAGCTGTTGGTTTCCAATCTGGGCGTACATGATCCATGATGAGAGCGCCAGGAGTGGCTGAGATGCCACATGTTGGCTGACCTTGCAAGAACACGTGATAAATATACGTCAAATATCGTTTGTTTGTCTTCGAAGCAAAAGTAGAACTTTTCGAAGATAATTGGGGGAGGGGAGATGTTCTTGCCATGCAGTTCTTCCCAGTCAACGTCCCTGCTTGCATGCTCAGACTCAGCAACATTAGGCGTGCACTGAAGGAATCTTACACTTCCCTTCCCTTCCTGAAAGTATGCAAAAATTTCACCCTGTAGAGGGCCATAGATCAGAGTATATTAAAGAACGGGTACACCCAAGTTTAGTATATTCCAGGGGGGTGCGCTCCAGCATTATAGTCCAATAAAAAAGGGAGACGCTTGAGCCGACCAATCAGCATGTGACGACCTCCGTCGGTCGTGACAATGGTAAACAAACATATTTTGTCTTTAGTGCGGCGAAACCGGTGACATTCACACAAATACCAAATTTATTTCCCTGTCAGCGGTGACATTGTAATAAAGTAGTATTAAAGATCAAGATTAAAGTAGCAAGAATGTCTTTGTAGAAAATTAGCACGAAAAAATGGAATAACATGAATAATAGCCCCCACAAGTTTTTCCCTACAGCCTTTACTATTGCCACGATCGGCGGAGGTCGTCAAACGCTGATTGGTCGGCTCAAGTTTATAGAATTGATGGTCCTCTCAAGCGTCTCCCTTTTTGGGAAGCGGAGCGTTCTACCTGGTGTTCTATAGCTTTGGGCTCGACGCACGACTGGCCTTGAGGGCCAGCCGGTCGTCATGGCAACGACTCTAGGCCCCGCCCTCTGGGTGGTCGGCCGGTCGGTTTTGTGTAGTGTCCTCGTTTACCGGCAAGGAAACATATTTTTCGAGGCGATACAAGTAAGAACGATCTGGATTCGTATGTAGAATTCTTCAGGCATTCGCATGATGTCAAATTTGTCTACATACAATAAAAATTGCGTGCGTAATGCCGTGGAAAATATTGGCCGTTTTGGCTTGACATGCACGCAAGGTGCTGCCGAGTATCGCCTTGTCTACGTCACAGGCCCGGAACAACTTGACCGCCCCCCGCCACAGATAGCTCCTTTGGCATTTGTGCCAAATTTAAAGGAAAAAATCAGAGTATTCCTCGCCCCCCACCTTATATTATTTTGTTTTTTTTTTAAGGGTTTCTTTTTTTTTTTTCTTATGGTTATTACTGCAGGGGTTTTTTTGTTTAATTTTTTTGGAGGGTTTTGGAGGTGGGCCCCCTCTTCGATATGCCAAGGCCGTATACAGAGGTAAAATCATAAGCTTCTGCGCACCTTTCCGCGCAGGTTGCCTTATGACGCGCACGATGCGTCACCCGCCCGCGCCGTTACTACGTATGGATATGGGACGAGCGGGACAATGCAAAGTAGTGAATTGCTTCCAATAAACGTTGTTTTCTTTCTAGTAACAAATCAAAATCTGTAGGCACGTCTTTTTCCTTCAAAACAGTGTCAATTTTGTCAGCGTGAAATCAGAAGCTTAGGCTAGGGAACGCAGTATGTGAAAGGCTTCCATCTCGCGGCACTTACTTTATAACGTTAGGGTCGCGGGAGTATGTGGAGGCGTTGCGCTCTACTCGGGGTAGCATTGAGGGAGCAGCCACCCTCGCAGTCTGGGAAAGGTGTTAACATTAGTATTTTGAGTGCATTCACAAACATTGCTAGCTTTAGATTAGCTAACTCGCTCCATACGATCAGCTGAAGCCCGCCCCATGCATGGACGCATCCATGTGTCCTTGTGAAATTGTTGCATGATGTTTGAGACCTGCATCCAAACAATGCACGGGACTTTTTCGCTGCTTAGCTTGAAGTCAACGTAGACCGAACCAGGCTTGCCCGTCAAAATGCATTTCCCACTGGTCTTAAGCGGGAAGAGACTTCAAATCATGCTACGAATCGGACATAAGCCAGCACATGACAACAGCGCAGGCATACTTTTTTAAGTGGGAGGCCTCAATCTGAGAGGGGCTTTCTTCACACAAATCTTATCTTATGGGGGTGAGACTGAAAGGGTGGGGCGCATTTCGATGGAAGGAGGCTTTCTGGGTGTCAGAGTAGACAAGATGATCTACTCTGATCCGGCCTTTTCTACTGGGGTATGGTGCAGGGTTGCAGTCGGATTTCTCAAGGGCTTCATGCGGCTCCTCCAGCGGAACCTCCTGCCGCTAAAGGGGCGGGAACTTAACAAGGGCCGTATCTTTGTATGTTTATTTTAGAGTTCTTGTATCCCACAACCAATGCTGGATTTCCCCTCTCCACCTCATCCGCCCAATAATTTAAAACTTTGAAGCGGGTGTAATCCCGATAAATTTGAACCCACCTACTGGCTTCATGCATTGTGAACCCTCAATTATTTTCAGAAGCTTACACCTATGACTATGCACCTCCCCCCATCTGCTGCGCCGTTAACAAGAATGAAGCCTAGAGGCGAATCCACGGGAAGCGGGCCAGGGGTCTCATTATAATATTTTTGCTGGGGGAGGGACACGGCCAGGCACGCCATATGGACGAAGTGCGAAACGTTTTGGAACGCTTTCCCATTGGGAGGGGACGGGAGTTACCGCGGGGTTCCAGTGGACTGGGTCCTCGGGCTTCCCAATAGTGCCGCTCCTGCAATCGGGGGATCCCCTCCCAATGTCGCCAAATTTGCAGCTAAATCGACCTTCATTCACGATTTGCGGCAAAGCTGGGGGAATTTTTCGATGAGAATATTGTATAAGTTAATTCAGGCTGCAAGCTGCCCAGCGTTGATGAGTTTTTCAAATTTGGTGAACTTCAATATTTGTAAAGCCCAAACCAAACCATGGCGGAAAATAGTGCTTCCGGGCCCGGAATTGCACAAGAGGAGCTATAAACGATGGTAGTTGTCATGCAAATCGTTATTTCGAGGAGGTTCCTTGTGAACCCCAGGAAATCCTTTCCATCCTAAGGAGGCTTCCTCTGAGGTTGGGCATCCACCCCCTCCCCGGCAAAACTTGATAACGCCGCGACCGGAAGAAGAGAGAGTATTTGTCACAACCATTCGCACCGGGAGAGTATTTGTCACAACCATTCCACCAAAGCAACAGAACACGTGCAAATACGGTATACGAGTATGCTTGTTGGACGAGTCATACGAGTATGTTACGAGTATGCACCGGGAGAGTATACTTGTTGCTTTTATACTTTACAAGCTGTTGGGAGATGCTTATCGAGCAAGAAATTATCGCTGCTTGGGTATCAATAAAAAGCAACAAGACATCCAAAAACAAATATCGAGACAGGCAAAACAATTCGATCAAGGTACACCGGTATAATTACTGGCGTGGTACACTGAAAAACCTCATCCAATGCCATGCTCCACATATTATTTTAGCCCCATAATTGTTCCTAGCCATACTGTCCATAGCCCAAGTAACACATGCCTATTCAGTGTTCATGGCTTGTTTTACTTAAATCATTGTGATACGATACGATTAAGGTAGATCCAACAGTCCGACTGTAACCCAGTGCCTATGTGTTGATATGCACATCACTTTCCAGGGCTTACACCTCACCATCCGGGGCTGACACCCCCATTGACCAGGACTGGTACTTCAGCGTCTGTGACTAACACTTCACTGGTCGCGGCCGACACCTCACTGACCAGGGCTGACACCTCACTACCCAGAACTAACAATTTAGTGACCAGGGCTGACATCTCACTGCTCGGGACTGCACCTCACACTTCACTGGTCGCGGCCGACACCTCACTGACCAGGGCTGACACCTCACTACCCAGAACTAACAATTTAGTGACCAGGGCTGACATCTCACTGCTCAGGACTGCACCTCACTGACCAGGGCTGACAACTCACTGACCAATGGAACACTAACTGCCAAGGACTAACAATTTAGTCACCAGGGCTGACACCTCACTGTCTAGAACTGACACTTCATTGTCTATGGCTGACATGTCACTGCCCAGAACTGACACTTCATTGCCTGTGGTTGGCACATCACTGCCCAGAACTGACACTTCATTGTCTGTGGCTGACACATCACTGCCCAGAACTGACACTTCACTGTCTGTGGCTGACACATCTCTGCCCAGAACCGACACTTCACTGACCATAGCTGACACATCACTGCCCAGGGGCTAACACCTCACTGCCTTGGGGATACGCTTTGCGACGGACTCCGTCCAACAGGTCTGTGACTGCTGAAGTCTGCCGCGCGCTTCCCATGCCAGCCGACACATATTACTTCCTACTCCTGGCGTGTTGGCGCAGCTGTTTGAGCTCCCGTCGCGCTGCACCCTCCCTGGCCGTCTTCTGCTGTAGCCACCTGAGGCGAAGGTGCAGCCTGGTGCTTGCCAGCTTTCGAGCCACGCGCGGGTCCAGCTGACTGCGATGGCTGAGGACGGCCGCCGTCAGGCGCCGCACAATGCCGGTGTCATGGCTGACGGTTGGTCCCATGATGGTGGAGAAGTCTAGCTCGAACTGCTCCACAACAGACATCCACCAGGTTGATGGCACGTACAGCTGTCCTCGGCTGATGGTCGCCAGCCACGCGCTGGGCACAGCCGCCATGGCCTCTGGCGAGGCGATCGACGTGGGTAAGCCCAGGTCGCCATCGATCCCGGACATTTTGTGGGCCACGTATCCAGCCACAAATGCCAGGGCATCCTTCTCCACGCCTCCGGGGGACGCGGCTGCGCTGGTTCCAGCGTCGTTCTCGGCGAGCTCGACTGAGCGAGCGTATGCATGCTCCAAGTCTCTCACGGCTCCGTCATCGGAGGGTTGGACGAACTGTGGAGCAGATTGATTTGGGCTTTAGGGCGCATCGAGCAGATTGATAGTTTCACATATATGTCTAGTTGTCGTGATTACCAATTACCTGGTAATGCAACGTCCATGTTTGCCAGAAATTCGCCTTGTTTATAGCTACTCGTAACTGGTATTCTGCGACATCTTATTATGCGAATACACGCGCGCGCACACACAAGCATATGCACAAGGCCGGACCATGTGTTCCACCAACTTCCACTATGAATTTACCACTGAACATACAATATTACTCAAAAGGAGACGAAGTAGGCTTCAGTATTTGAATACATCAGAATTTAAATGGTATGCAACATCAGGGTTTATTTTATGTAACTGGACATTAATATCGAATCTCCTTACAGGGATAAAAAAAACTGGCCTGCGCACTGAAACATCATCTGATATACAGGACTTGGAACATAATTGCAACTAACCTGTATGTCAAGTCCATCCAGCGCCGCACCGCTGACAGAGTCCGTGGCAGGCATAACGGGGACACCGCCGGTGCTCAAGAACGCGGTGCTCTTCTCAACCTGCACGGCACGGCCTGGGCAGGCGACAGCATCCAGCGCTGATGGTGCCATCAGCATGATGCGCAACCGTTGGCGAGCCTCCACAGCATTAGGGTGAGTATTGTCCCCACACATACTTCTAAGCTGAGAAAATACATCTTCCAGGCAGTCCTGGTTCAGGTGGGACGTCATCAGGAACTGCAGGTCCGGATATCTGGCCCGTAGATCCTGGTACAGGCCCCGCAGTGAGGCTGAGGTGCGTAGAATGCCGCGCTGGAACGGCAGCAACGATGGGGTCTGTCCACGACGAGAGGCGCCGCTGACCTTGAAGGTGTCGGAGATCAGGACGTCCATGTTATCCAACCCTGCGTCCTGTGCCGTCTTCACCTCAGGCGAGTAGCCGTAGCCGCACCTCTCCGGCTTGGAGTCCCAGGCCGAACTGCTGTTCATGACGTCGTACCACTTGTCGACGGCGTCGATGGCCCGTGCAAGTGCCTCATGGCCTGACAGCCTGGTCGCCATTGCGGTGGCGACGCTGTGAGAAAATGTGTGCGTGGCGAGGGATACTCGCTGGGCAGTCTGACCACGGGCCTGCAAGAGGTGAAGCCACATGAAATCAGAACCTCAGAAGTTTCAACACAAAAACGACCGAACAAAAATTTCAATCAGAGGTAAACGTTTCCGAATCACACTACGATGCCTGTGAATTATATTATACGTCGATGACGTATTTTCTCCTCATTGGTGACTCACCTTAACATATCAAGAGCCAAAGTGTCTTTAGCAATCCGTTTTCACCCATCCCACCGCCGGTCAACAACATTTTCACGGGATTCGTAGGTAGATTTATCGAGGTGCTCCGGACTGAACAAAAGTTGTTCAGGTGTTCCACTTCACACAAACCCCTGAGATGAGCAAATGTGCATGCATACGTAGACATACACTCATACACACAAACATACATGAATACACAGATATACACCCCAATACATACGTACGACCCGGACGGTTCAAAGAGGACCACGACATAGAGCGTTGAGCACATTTCAGCTTCATATACATATATATGTATATATATATATATATAATTTATACACCATAATCGGCAGACAATGAAACCTAATTTCTGCAAGACGCCAGTATCGGCTGAATTTGATTGCTTACAATGCACATACATAAAAAGTACAAGCGCGAATTGCACAGCTGACTTACCTGCTCCATATCGAAAACAAATCCCAAATTTGAGTACACTAAACCAAACTGTCGAAAATAGCTCGACTTATTTCGAAAATCCAGCGCTTCTATAAATATTGCGTCACAAGAATGTGCATATTCTTACGAGCTACCAAGACGGCGCAATGGTGGTCAATCCACACGTTTTCTCCAGCATTAGAGTAGCCCTATAGCCAACTTCTTGCCCTCGCTCGTCCAGCGCCCCTGATGGTACCTCATACTAGTATAACTTACCTCGATGCACAGGTCGGTGAGCTTAGGGCATAGCCGCAGCTCTCCAGCGTCCAAGGCGCGCAGCTCCTTGAAGGGGGCTGCGTTCAGTAGCACATGTCCACCAGTACCATCTGGGACCAGCAGACCACCACCTTCTTGCATTGGGTTGATGGCGCACCAGCTTGATGAGATGTGGAGCGTCAGCGAACACCCACAGCTTCCTATAATGAGGACAGGATTGGAGAGGACCTCAGGATAGGAACCCAAACGTGAAACAAAAATCGTTCTGGGCGTTTCCATGGTGAGTGTCTCTTCGTTCTGAGAATAAGCCAAGCTCACAGGTGTCTTACTTTACTCAACTCCAAAGGGCAATGGGAAGTCAGTTCAAATTAAATGATCCTGATGAATACATAACTTAAAAAGGAATAACGAGCAAGATACACGTGAGTATTACTCAGAGCAATCTGAGAAGGAGCTTGTCCGCTAATGCAAAAAAGCATTATACAGAGACAGGCTTCCATATCTTGTACTTCTAACATAGAGATCACAAGCTGATGCACAACACTGCAGCTGCACACAAGTCATCTCTGTCTTTCATCAGCCCTTAGGACATCACACACACAGAGAAACTTTTCATGCTAAAATTCACACAAATACAGTGTTTCAACAATAGGTTAGCCGAAACTTGCACACAATATTGTACACTCAATCACACCCACACCTGCATGGCACACACACACACACACACACATACATACATACATACATACATACATACATACATACATACATACATACATACATACATACATGCATACATACATACATACATACATACACATACAAACACACATACATACACACACATATGTAGATATATATATATATATATATATATATATATATATATATATATATATATATATATATATATATATTGCAAATTTGTCATATGTTGTCAGACCCAGCTTTTATGGTGAAACATTGGGTGTGACAAAGTTGTCTGTGCACAGCTAATAAGGTAGACATCAAAACTGTGAAAGGCTTTGCTTCGTCACGAACTAAGTGATTGCATTTCGTCAATTTAATGATTGCATACTCATTGGATGACGTAATTACCTGTCTGGGTTCGCCGGGTGTTTCATCCACGTCCTGTCTCCGACGACACCTGCTGCACGCCACATGCCCTCGTTCGATGTCCCCATGTCACTAACGGCAGCAACGACGTCGAAGCCGATATCATGCAGCGCTGTGACGACCTCCGCTGCCTTCGGCACAGTCATGGGCGCATCCAGTTAATAGAATATTGGCTGCTTCCAAGATGAACAAAGGCCACGGATCATCAACAGCTGGAGCTTTGACCCGGCGACGACTTGGTCGGAGGTCTGATCGTAGGCTACCTGGCCATTCAGGGACATCTCGTCAAAGCACATGACGCAGATCCTCTCCAGTGGGCTCATGGTCTGGACAGCAGACTTTAAGACCCACAAGGCAGCGTCCATCAGTCCCGGCGTCACGCAGAAGCCTCTTGTCCACCTTGAGAGGGTGCTGCTGGAAGGTAGAGGGAGATGGAGGGCATGCTGTACGTAGGCATATGCCTTACGGCTGATGCAGCGCAGCCCCACAGCTTTCGCCACATCTCCAGCTTTCCAGCGCTTGTGCTGCCCAGTCGCGAGACGGTCGAGCTGCCCCTTGCTGAGCACGTCGTCTTGCTGCAGCTGAATGGCGGCCGCTGCCTGTAGCTTGAGCTGACGGATTTCGCGTTGTAAGTGCGACTTCTCTTGGCGCCACTTCAGCAGATCCAGTCTGTGCTTGGCCTGCACGAGATGCAGCTGCCTCTTCAGCGTCCGGACGAACAGCTGGTAATCCCTGAAAAATGGACAGGGAAACATTGTACACACATTTTGAGCTCCATGTGCGATCTGTTGGAGTATAAACCTTTCATAATTTTAGTATACGTTTTGCATCCTGCTCAGCTACAATTTGTCCTGTTGTATTTAGCATGATGCACAATCTGTGGACATCACTGCTATTTCAATAATTGTATTTATAAATCACTACACAAAATACTAATAATATTAAATATGGTCAACCTTTAAAATGTACCTTCACCATGGACCAAACAATTAACAGCTAATGATCTTAAATGTTTATTGTGTGAGGTATTCAAGATTTCCCATGCATGTATATATGTTTATATGTATATATGTATATAAATATATATTTATTTATTTATTTATACATGTAAAGCTAAAGTGGGATGCATGTGATACAAGTACTCCAAGACGACGCCGGAATTTTGACATTGTGCAATGGGGCTGTATGGAAAAAATGATATGAAGCCATGCAATATCACAAAGCCATCTGTGGCACCAAACTTGTCCCAACAGAATCATGGGCTCTTGAAATATTACACAGTATATTATTATTTTATTATTCATATGGCAGGAGTGGCTATTGGCAGTGATAAATCTAGTAATGTTCAACTAGATTTAGAGGACCTAAAAGTGGCGATCAATGGCAGATGTCTTTCAATTATGAAAAATGCAACTTATGCATATGGGTCTGGAGGTGAGACTTTCACATATACAATGGGAGGCAGGAAACTGGATGTTATTGAAGAGGAAGGAGATTTAGGTGTGTTAGTCACAAATGGCCTTAAAGCAGAAAAAAACAATGTATTTCAACTAGGACCAGGGCAATCAGAATAATGCGAATCATTAATGGGAACGTGAGGTATAAGAGCAAGGAAGTTATGAAAATACCATACCTGGCCTATGTGAAACCCCACTTGGAATTTTCTGCACAGGCATGGAGCCCCTACTTAGGAAAATATATAGATATGCTAGAAAGAGTGCAATGCAAAGCCACTAGACTCATCAGTGGACTAGGTAACTTAGCATATGGGGTAAATTAATCATTAATAGGAGTGCGAGGTATAAGAGCAAGAAAGTCATGAAAATACTGTACTTTGGAATTTGGGATGTGTCATTGGTTGGGGTGATGAGTGTCTTTTTATCCAGGTTCAAGGTGTCATCCCTTTACATACCTAACCTGGATGGGCCCTTGTGGCTCCTATTAAGTCTGACCACTTCATGACTTGATAACCCATTTTCCTCATTTTCCACAATCAGTTACATGACAATACTTGTCATCTGCACACCACCAGAAATGCAATTGCATTCCTACATGTCACAATATATCCAGACTCCAGTCTTCCTACAACCCTTCCCAAGTCCACCACAAGCAACAGATGCTTCCTTCCAATTTGGGAGATGACCTTCATCAACATGTGCCAAGTTACCTTTTTTTTGCAGAACCCAAGCAAGGTGAGGCACAGGCAGATGATGATTCCAACAGGCCACTAATGACTTTGTGGTCAATCCGCCTTTGACGTCGCTCACCTCTCCCTGCATCACTGTGAAACATAAATAAAAGTCATAAAGTCATAAAGTATTAAGGCTTAATAAGAGCCACAGGGGCCCATCTGGGTTAAGCCTATCTAGAAAAGGTACTAGAATGTACATACTCCCACCCCAATCAATCCCTTATCCCAAGTTCCTAGGAAGCTATATGTCCCAGCCCATCTAACACCACTCACTTGCTACCGCCTAACACCCTCAATAATCACAAGCTCCTCCCATCACACCCATCGTGCCACCATAGACAACCTCATCAGCATCACATCCCGAAGGAAGGTGCCGAATCCACTGCTAGGCACATCCCACAGAAATTCATAAAGCATTCAGACTTAATAAGAGACTCACGTGCTATTGCATAATACACTCAACAATTACAAACTCCTCCCATCATACACATTGTGCTACCATAGACAATCTCATCAGTATCACATCCCTAAGGAAGGTGCTGAATCCACTGCTAGGTACACCCTATATAAAGTTATAAAGCATTTAGACTTAATAAGAGACTCACTTGCTATTTCATAACACAGTCAACAATTACAAACTCCTCCCAACTCCCACTCCTCCCTGTCGATCAACCTTCCCTGGAATACAGAAAAACAATCCCCCTATTCTTATAATGATTGTCTATGCAGTTTTTAAAGATGTTCAGTGTGTTGCTACTGACAATGGTTCCTGGCAGCTGGTTCCAGTGTTCTACTACCCTGTTGGTGAAGAAAGACTGTCTTAACCTTGTCCTGCTGTGATTAACTTTAATTTTGAATTGATGACCTCTAATTGCATCATTTCTGTTAAATTCAAACATTTCCCTGAGATATCCCTGTTCCTGACCATGAACAAATTTAAAAACCTGGATGAGATCTCCTCTCAGCCTTCTATATCTAAGTGAAAACATGTTCAATTTCTTCAGTCTTTCCTCATATTCCAGGTTGCCTATACCATTAACCATTTTTGTTGCCCTCTTTTGTACTCTCTCTAAAAGCCAACAATCTTTCTCATAACTAGGGGACCAAGCTTGGACACAGTATTCCAAATGTGGCCTGACATATGCACAGTAAAGCTTCCTGATGACCTCCTCACTTTTGTATGACACATTCCTCTGTATAGCCCCAAGCATTCTTAGTGCCTTCTTCCTGGCTTCTTTGGTCTGTTCTGATGCCCCCAATTTTGTGTTCAAAATAACACCTAAGTCCTTCTCCTGCTGAGTCACAGATAGTACTTGGCCACCCATCAAGTATGGAGCCTTCATATGCTGCCTACCTACATGCATGACTTTGCACTTATCAAAATTAAACTTCATTTGCCATTTTTCGGACCACTTCACTAGCTCGTCTAAGTCTTTCTGCAGCAAAACCTGCTCATTTTGCCCTGTTATTGCCCTAAATATCTTCAAATCATCCGCAAATTTCAAAACCTTACTGCTTAGGCCACATTCAATGCTATTCACATATATAATGAACAATAGTGGCCCCAGTACCGACCCCTGGGGGACTCCACTAAGAACATTTTGCCATGATGACTTTGTACCATTTAGCATCACTCTCTGCTGTCTATCTGAAAGCCACAACTCTATCCATTTTAGGATGCTACCTGCAATACCATGGACCTGAAGCTGCATCATTAACCGTTTATGGGGTACCTTGTCAAAGGCCTTACTAAAGTCAAGATATGCTACATCAACCTGATTTCCCTGATCAAATTGTTCTGTAGCAAAATTCAAAAAGTCCAAGAGATTTGTGAGGCACGATCGCCCTTTTCTAAACCCATGTTGAGTATCTTGAATCAATGTGTTTCCTTCCAGAAAACGAACTATTCTATCCTTGATAATTGATTCGAGTACCTTGCAGACTAGGGATGTGAGGCTTACTGGCCCCCAGTAGGCTTACTAGTTTTCAACTTTCCCTCTTTCTCCTTTCTTGAAAATAGGAACTACATTTGCCCTTTTCCAATCTGTTGGAATTTCATTTTGCGAAACTGATCTACAAAATATTATACTAAGTGGAATTGCCACTTCCTTTTCAGCTTCCCGCAATACCCTAGCATAAATTCCATCGGGTCCTGCTGCCTTGTTTGTCTTTATTTTTCTGATATAATTGAAAACAATATCACTATCAATGAAATCAACATCGTGTATCTGATCACCTGTCACTGAACTGTGGTTCACGGTTGGCAGATTAGTCACATCCTCCACTGTAAACACTGATTTAAACTGCTTGCTCAGCTCCTCAACCATCTCACTATCCTCACTCAATATAGTCCCATTTACATCCAGTGGACCAATTGTGCTTGAAACTTTACTTAGCTTGTAGAAACTAAAGAACTTTTTACTGTCCCCATTACAGTTCCTAGCCAAATCCAATTCTTTTGCTCGCTTTGCTGCTCTGATTTTCTGCTTCACAGCGTCTCTAGATTTTTGATACGACCTTAGATTTACGATATTTGAAGCCTCCTTAAATACTCTAAATGCACCTTTCTTAGCCTTAATTGCTTTCATCACATCTGGTGTAAGCCATGCTGGCTTTCCTACCCTTCTTTTGCGCCTTTGCTTTTGGGGGACATGTCTAATCTGAATTTCCCGATTCAGATTCAGAAACAGAAAACTTGTGGGTGCTGTATGACCAATGCAGTTGATGCACCCTAAAATAACCAAACAACCAGAAAACATGAATAACATAGTCCAATCATAATGATGATGAACACATCTGAGGGAACTATGATGCAGGAATCAACAGGAATTAAAAAAAAACATACATATGTGCATCCATATATGACCACATTCATATGCATAAATATATACATACATATATAACATATGTGCTCACACCCATGACCCATGCATGTTAAACTATTATGCCTCAGGAACACATGCAAAGTAAAACATATGAATAAGAGATGAAATATATATATATATATATATATATATATATATATATATATATATATATATATATATATATATATATCATAGAAACAAATCATACAAGAACTTGGAACAAACAAAGAAAAAACATGGGTGTGAGTGTCTATGCATGCATGTTCCACCAGCTTTCTCCCATGATATGGTGCCCAAACATGTACCTCTAGCAGGGAAGACCATAAAGCACACCTCTTGCCCTCTGTCATCCAGTGCCCCTAATCGCACATGATATTGGTGCCATAGTTGGCATTCAATGATATGCATATCACATTTGTACCTAGAGGATGAGGATGGGAGGTCCACAGAAGGAATTGCATCAGGTCTTAGGGATGGCTTATGACAGGCTTCAGGCATCATCTTCAATTTCAACAAGTATGATGCATCATAATCAGCACAGGTAAAGTGATTGGAACAGATGTAGGCCTTCTTATAATCAAACTGGTCTGCTCGAGCACATTTCTGGATCCAAATCTTGCAATTTTTGTCATCTGTTGGAAACCGAAACACACTGACACCCTGGGCCATCTTCTTCTTTCCTTTCCCTCCTGACCACATCTTGCAACTAGCAACTGAACAGTTCACCATGACTGACCTTTCACCTGAAAAGAAAGCCAATGTTATGGACTAGCATAGTATCTCACTCAATATTGTCCTTGTGTAGTTTCTCATATAATTCTGGCTTCTACTTCCAAATCCCCTTTTCATGTACTTACTCAGTAGCATTTAATTGACCCATGATGGTTGCAATTAGATTCTGGCTAGATATTTAGCTTAGGCTTCAGTACATTATCAAACTTAACATCACCATTTCAAATCACCAATTCCCAAATAAATCTGAGAACTATCTATCTCCATATCCTACCTTAAACATTTAAAATAACATCCACTAAGTCTGATGTTTGGTTAATGTCAAATGCATTCACATTTCACAATAATATGAAATGCCTTGCATTGCACAAAATTTGCTGGAATAGCACTATGAAGCTTGACATGGAATAACTTGAACATAAATGCAAACAAAGGATTTTTTTTAGCAGAGTAGCAAGCAATTTTGGTAGTTCCTTGCAACTTATTCTGCCAGGGAACTCCAGGAAGCAGATGGGGAGCATCACATTAGACTGGATAATGTGCAGGACTGTTAATGCATGAGATAATCCCAACTGAGATTGAGGTGCCTATTGGCCCACAAACTGCCTATTGACCCACAACCAGGAACATCTCATTGAGGAATGTGAAATTTGTCCAGCTCCAACTATGGAAAATTCACAAGCATATCTGGCTTTGACAGGCAATGACAAGAAATATTTTTGCCAACTGAAGAGCTCATCATTTTTAATGTTTGACAATACATTATGGTAATCATTTACAACACAATCTACCATTAACCCAACCCATTGGGAAGTACAAGGGAATCCTCAGATTACGTCAGATAATGCATTGAAATTACATAGGGTTTTCGCTACTACGTGGTATATATCCACTGTATAACGTAATCTTTCCAGTCCGGTATCAATGTCAATGTATATGTGCCATCTTGGAATTCAAGTGTTGATCAAATTTCTTCAAAATTTTCGCATTTGAAGCAGAGATAAAGTCTCTGGAAAGGTATTCACATCAATACAGGTAGCATAAACTAAAATATTACGAATTGCAGCTAATCTATTAACTGAGGACTCAATAGTAAAACCACTTAACCCTTAAAGTACACAAGAACAGAGTGCGCAATGCATGTCACACACAAGCCATAATAGTACAAATACGAAATATGGCAGGAATCCCTGTCTAAAACGCTGCCATAACTCGTTTTTGCTGCTTAAATCGCTGCCATTTTTTAAAAGCAATTTCAGTGCAACTTAGGCTTAATATATTACTATATTGCAATGTAGTGTGCTCCTTGTGATGATATGTTGCGAAAAACATGCACCCATGGACACCTGCATGCAATCACATTCAAATAGTAATTGTTATTGGGTGTCGCATCATACACGTCATATATCAGATATGGAAGCTCAAATGGCTCCCTATGGCCGGTATTGGGATGACACCCCCCTGGGCGCATCCGACTGAAGCGAAGAAAGCGCTCGATCACATATGACTGTTTTTTGTATGTGCAATCTACCACGGCGAAGGATACAACCGCGTTTAGCGTACGTGACTGTTTTCATGTACCACACCATGGTAATCGAAAATGGAAGTGAAGTCCAGATATGCGTAATAAGTGGACGGCAAAACAGGCAACGAGTTGTTATAATTTGCATTGAAGGTACACTAATTGTCAAGCCTATATCAAACTCAGTACTTGTGGACAACTTGTTTTCCTCCGATCGTTAAGTGAATCTCGACCGGTCGTGACGACTGTAGTGCGGCGGTTGTTTGGTCGTAGGTCATGTGTATGTATATGCAATTATATATTATATATATATATATATATATATATATATATATATATATATATATATATATATATATATATATCATTTTACACATTGTGTGTTGAAGAGAAGAGCGCATTCAGCTTTAGCATGTTTTCTGTCTAAGTTTTCGATTGATCGTATTGTTTTCTTCGTTTCGTGAGATAGCTGGTAGGTTATTTCACCACGTAACATACACAGTTGCATTCGGTTATTGACGTTTCGGATTCAAACATTAAGCCATTAAAAAAAATCACCGCTCTGAACAATGCAAATAAACACACACATGTATGGTTTTTAAAAACCAACTGAGCACTGGTTTCACACGGGCTATTCTTGCAGCATCATCTTGCATTTCGTCGATTCCTGAGGGGCCACTCACAAATCAAGTATGTTCTCGGCTGAATTATTTACAATAAACATGAAGCACTGGATCGCAATTACATCCGGACGTTTGTGTCCCCCCCCCCCCACACTTCGTCCTTTTTGGTTTAGCGTTATTCCAGAGTGACAACGTGACGTGTGTGCTGACTTGTTCGCTTATTTCTGGTGGGTTCACGTATGTACAAAGACTTGAGCACCATGGACATGTTCGGTCCGGGCAAGACATGATGATGGTGGTGTTGGTAAGGTGTTCCCGTGTTAGCAGTGTTTGGTGGCAGTTTGTCATGTGTTCTTTTGGTGCTCCATCTCTGAGGTGCATTGTTAGTCTTCTCGAAAGGGAGGATGTGGTGGCACTAATACATAGATGGTGAACATCGGGTAATCCCAAATCGTCCAAGAGAGCTGGGCTATTTACCTATGTGCATTGAGCATGTAGTGCAAACTTCCTGAACGGTGTTCATATCAACAAGGAGTTTCTCCTTGTGTCTTCAGTGTACCACCAATTTCTTAGTAGCGAACGATTAAGTGGCAACACAAAATCGCTTAAAATGGAGCTATTTGAAGTAGTTAGTTAAATCGAACAACGGATGTCGTAAGACGGAGGCGGTTCGTCGGATTTCCGAGGTCGGTGGGAGCCCTGTTCAAGTGCAGATATGCCGGGTATAGATTGTGGCAGAACCACGTAGGCCTGAAACTTGTCGCTTAACACGTGTCCTGGAGGGCCTCGGAAAATTACCCGCACTGGAGGGGGAGGGCGGATTCCCCCCCCCCCCTACGATCTCGGCTCTTATTAAAGCTGGAGGAACGAAATTCGCAGGGTGGATGGGTACGGTAGTGAAATATATTGTGTGCAAATTTCACGATCTTAGGTCAGTATCGTCAAGGTAAAATGAGGTCACATATGTCAAAATGTTCTTGTTTTGCGTAGCTTCGCTTGTCATTGCTATGGATCGCTGTGCTTAATTGTGCTAAAATGCTCCAAAATGGGCATCAATGATGTTTTGGACATTACTAATGATTCAATACAGAGGCCAGACACGGCATTTGACCTCAGGTCACCTATATAGCAGCACTTTATCAGGTCAGTTACCTGTCCCAGCTACCGGAACCGGGCCGCCCGCCCGACTGCTCCGTCGCACGGCTTGGCGCAATCGGCTTCGCGAAGAAAGAAGTGAAGTACATGAATAAAGTATTGAAACGCTTAGGTACACAATGACAAACAGTAGTTTTCAGAATGTGTAGGGAGTAACGTGCAAAGCGACATCAATCGCATGACAGTCATTTGCATTTATGACGACATTCCAGTTGGTCAAGTTTGGTTCCATTAAACTTTCTATTAAGCTCCGGACACTTCTAAGCAGGAACGCAAAAGTGGCGTGTATCGACCGGTAAAATCTGGAGTTATGTACGAAAACCCGGAGGGGTGCGTGGATTTCACCCCCCCCCCACCCCTCCAGTACGCGCGTGTTAATATAGGTTCTACTTCCCTGGGGGATCACATAGATTCTTTAGGGTTTTAAATCAGATGAGGACGATCTAATTTCGCAGCGTCGAAGAGGGTCATCGTAACCCGTGCAGTGCCGGGATGGGCTAATTTAAACCATTGTGAATTTCCGGATTCCTTTCAATACTGCCTGACCCATCAAACTGAACTTTGCCATAGCTCTATATAATTTCATAACGCATCGTTTTCCGTCAGATTTGATCCGAAATCATATTCGGTTTTGGAGTTACAGCAGTTGAAAGTCAGGGTATTCGTACAGCAGAAGGTTATACATTTTTAATCCTGTTTCAAAACGTTTACTAGCAAGTACTAGCGAAGATCGATAGAAACGTGATATATGTGCATGTAGGCCGCTAATCACCAACATAGTTTCATCACCCTGTAACAGAGGACAAGATCAGGTTCGTCGAAGTCTATGATTCATAGTTTTGGTTCCATTCGGTAGCTGATGTCATACAATGCACGTTTGAAACTATTTATGAAATGAAAACTCGAAATAAACCATAAAACCACGAGTGTCTAAATAGGTTTTCCCCACTAGATGCACTTTATCCTGACGTGGCATTAGGTCACTTGACGGAGGTCAATCAAATTGGATTAGGAACTTCTCATATTTCTGCATACATTCCACGGGAAAAATGTAGTTACAAGAGCATGCATATTACAAAATAGGAAACTTGTTCCAAAATTGGCAATGACCTCAGGTCACTGAACTGACCTAGAACGGAAATCCGAGTGATGTGTTTGATAGGCACCGCCAAATTTTACTCAAGGAGCAAGTTTCGTTTCAATATATTTTCATTTATATGAGCTATTCATCCTGAAACATTTTGTTTGAGATGGTTCTCCTTGACTTGTGCTAGATCAATTGCCTTGCGCGACCTGAGGTCGAAACTTTCACATCAGGCCCAAAAAGACGAAGGAAAATGTGCTTAACATTCCGCCGTGCTTTTTTAATCGCTAAAAAAACCCTAGGTGGGTGGGGGAGGGTTAAATATCTCCCTGTTCACGAATCCTAGCATATTATCAGTGCACATCGGTAAATAGCCCATCCATCGTATATACATACACACACACAAACACACACATATATATATATATATATATATATATATATATATATATATATATATATATATATATATATATATATATATATATATCTAAATAGATAAATACACAGTTTCAGTACGACATAGTACCTTATTCAGTGCCACATTGCGCCATGTGTTCGCCGCGTTCGACAATAAAAACAATTCATGCTAAGATGAAAATCAGATGTTAATCGAAGCTGTCTAGGACAACTCCGATTAAGCACAACTTATAAGTAGCCACGCGTCGGATAATCTAACAGGCGGATCCAAGATAAAACATCACCTGCCAACACGCGTGTTAATAAAATGTAACGGAGAATATGGTTTTCAAGCGAAAATTTACGACATAACAGAAGCCAGATTACCGAAGCAGTCGCGACAAGCCGTCACCGTCACATCAAGTGTGATGAAGTTTGTTACGTGGGAGAAGCGGGAAACATTGTACGCCAGGTTCCCAAATCATCTGTCGTCCATTCGGTGCGGAAGAGGAGAGCTTCCAGTGAGTAAGCACTCCAACAGACTGGACCACGAAATCGAAGATTTTCGCAAAGTTGGGCTAGAAAGTGTTTGGAATGAAAATGTGTTTTATAGACGGGAACGGATAAACAGATGGATTAGCATATTGGTCCGTTACATTTTTTAACACGCGTGTTGGCAAGTTATGGTTTTATCTTGGATCCGCCTGTTTGATTATCCGATGCGTGGCTACATAGTTGTGCTGAATCGGAGGTGTCCTACACAGCTTCGATTGACACCTGATTTTCATCTTAGCATGAATTGTTTTTATTGTCGAATGTGGCGAACACATGGCGCAATGTGGCACTGAAGAAGTTACGATGTCATATTGAAACTGTTTATATGCATATATTATACATACATACATACCCACCCACACACGCACACACACACACACACACACACACATATATATATATATATATATATATATATGTGTGTGTGTGTATATATACATACATGCATTATGCATGGATTCATCTACGTAAATTTGACGTTAAAATGTACCTTGATATGGTTGATATTGAAGTTGGGTAATTAGGGACCAATTGAACTTGAATTTTCCATTCCAATTCCCCTTTACTTAAGAAATCATACATATGCACAAGTCATGGTTTGGCTTTCGCCATCCTGCCTGCGCCACTGGCCCAGGGGTGTAGGCAATGGGTCAAAGAGCTTTCGATCACCAGGTTCCTCGTACGTTACATGGGACCTCGCAGGCCCCGGAAACCTCTGAATATCTGAATCCACGTTACGTCAGCCAAGTTATTATCTCACTTTACTGAGGAAATATGTGAAGGATTCGCCGAAGTAATGTCTAAACTATTGCTAATTCCCATGTTCAAGTCGGTCCAACATAGGTGTATGTTGGATGAGTTCAGTGCCACCATGTAGGATGCGCATAAGGAATGTTGGTGTCCAAATGTCCACGAAACCTGGCATGTTCCTACTGTAAAATAATTTAATGTAGACTGTGATGCTGGTTCAGCAGAGCACCATCTCGGACCGGTGGAAAATGTCAATGTCGTACCGACACGGCCATATGACTGTTCCTAGCTATGCACTGCCTGCGCTCTGGGAAACTTCAGCGGCAGTGTGCACCTACATTTGTTCATCTGTGTTTGTATGTATATAATACAAGAAGTGCGTAGAATGACCGTTTAGTATCACTGTTGAGAGCATTTCCGTCTCAGATGTACCCGTATATGAGATCTACGTGTGTTATGGAAAATCAAGACAAGCTGTTCATTGTTGACGCGCACATCATATAGAAATCGAAACCCTTACGAATGTATAATGTTCTTATATTGTGTCTTCTCGGCATGTCTGAAGATATTAGATCTGCTAACGAAACGCTACTTCATAGTGAGATTATTGGCACACATTTACATGCAGCTTGGTAAAAATAATATGATGATGAACGGTAAGTTACAGATCAATTGAGTGAAATTTAGTACTTTATCAAAAATTCGGACATTTCCCGACGTTTCGATTCCATTGCATTCATCAGGAAACCTAGTTTCCCTGATGAAGGCGATGAAGTCGAAACGTCGGGATATGTCTGATTTTTTTTTATAAAGTACTAATTTTCACTCAATTTATATGTAACTAACCATTCATCATGATACTATTTTTACCAATATGTCTCTCCAACAATTCTACGAGCAGCTTCCATACAAGAACGCCGTCATCAGACGACTTGAGAGCCTCTCAAAGAGGCACCTGAACACAAAGTATGATGGCTGTATTCTTAAATGAAATGATATGCGCGCACACACACACACACATACACATATATATATATATATACATGCGTCTGTGTACGTGTGTGTGTATGCTATAAACCATTTCATTTTTCCCCGATCCGACTTTCGGCGCCTCCACTTTTACACCTTCAACTTTCCGTCCTGTTGACCATTGCACCAATCGAATTCCGTGCGAATTTTGTTCATGAACCGTTTGTCCGCCGTGTTAGCAGTGTTTGGTGGCAGTTTGTCAAGTGTTCTTTTGGTGCTCCATCTCTGAGGTGCATTGTTAGTCTTCTCGAAAGGGAGGTTGTGGTGGCACCAATGTAGCTTACTGCACGAAGCCTACAGTCTTCGTATGGGCGAAGTCTTGCCCGGACCGAACACGTCTCATGGTGCTCGAGTCTTTGTACATACGTGAACACACACCAGAAATGCACAAACACGTCAGCACACACGTCACGTTGTCACTCTGGAATAATGCATGACCAAAAAGGTCGAAGGTAGAAGCAATAACGTTGGGATGTAAATGCGATCCTAGTGCTTCATGTTGATTGTAAATAGTTCAGATGAGAATATATTTGCTGTGTGAATAGTCCTTCAGGAATAGACGAAATGTGAGATGATGTTGCCAGAATAGCTCGTGTGAAACTAGTGCTCAATTCATTTTTTGTGAAGTTTACTTTTGTGTGTTTATTTGCATTGTGCAGAGCGGTGATTGTGAAAATGGATTCATGTTTGAATCCGAAACGTCAATAACCGAATACAATATGCATGCCACTTGGTGAAATAATTTACCAGCTATCTAACGAAATGAAGAAAACAATACGATCATGACACCGTACATGACGGTGATGACTTGTCGCGACCGCTTCGGTAATCTGGATTCTGTTATATCGTAAATTTTCGCTTGAAGACCACATGCTCCGTTACATTTTTTACCACGCGTGTTGGCAAGTGATGGCTTTATCTTGGATCCGCCTGTTAGATTATCCGATGATTGGCTGCTTAGTTGTGCTGAATCTGAGATGTCCTACACAGCTTCGATTGACACCTGATTTTCATCTTAGTATGAATTGTTTTTATTGTCGAATGTGGCGAACACATGGCGCAATGTGGCACTGAAGAAGGTACGATGTCATATTGAATCTGTGTATATACATATATATGCATACATACATACACACATACGTATATATATATATATATATATATATATATATATATATATATATATATATATATATATATATATATATATATGTACATGCAGTATGTATGGATTCATCTACGTATATTTGACGTTAAAATGTACCTTGATATAGTTGATATTGAAATTGGGTAATTAGGGACCAATTTAACTTGAATTTTCCATTCCAATTCCCCTTTACTTAAGAAATCATACATGTGCGCAAGTCATGGTTTGGCTTTCGCCATCCTGCCTGCGCCACTGGACCAGGGGTGTAGGCAATGAGTCAAAGGGCTTTCGATCACCAGGTTCCTCTTACGTTCCATGGGACCTCACAGACCCCGGAA
The DNA here is from genome assembly GCA_034440615.1 of Ashinkailepas kermadecensis. Taxonomy (NCBI): domain Eukaryota; kingdom Metazoa; phylum Arthropoda; class Thecostraca; family Neolepadidae; genus Ashinkailepas; species Ashinkailepas kermadecensis. The sequence goes on along the minus strand of JAOTOM010003103.1, from coordinate 106,988 downwards.
ACCTCTGAATATCTGAATCCACGCTACGTCAGCCAAGTTATTATCTCACTTTACTGAGGAAATATGTGAAGGATTCGCCGAAGTAATGTCTAAACCATTGCCAATTCCCATGTTCGAGTTATATTTGCTATAGTTATATCGAAGTTATATTGGGGTAGAATGGTGGTCCCGACCTTCTTGTATGGTTATAAGTATTGTGTGTGCAGATAAATGATGTGAAAATATTCTTGTAACGCGTATTTGGATTGATGCCTGTAATTAACTGTGTGCTATACAGTGAGTGTGCGCGCTTGTGCTCGTGTGTGCGCGCTTGCCCGTTTACGTGAATGATGTGCTTGTGAAACATTGATCATGTACTAACGTCGAAAAGCTTTTGTGTACATTCTTTGAGTTGTAAAGCAGCTGAATCGCTCATTAGTGAGGAGCAAGCTGGGCTACTTGGCGGAAAATTCATGTCACATGTACCTCGATGTTCGTCTCAGACTTTTTATTTGCGTGAGATATTCAAGAGTGTGCAGCGGCACCTGACATAACAGCATAATAATCCCGCAAAACGTCTATTGGATAGGCGCATCCGACTGAAGCGAAGAAAGCGCCCGTTCGCATAAGACTGTTGTGTATATGTACAATCTACCACGGCGAAGGATGCAACCGCGTTTAGCGTACGTGACTGCTTTTCATGTACCACACCATGGTGATCGAAAATGGAAGTGAAGTCCAGATATGCGTAATAAGTGCACGGCGAAACAGGCAACGAGTTGTTATAATTTGCATTGAAGGTGCACTAATTTGAAGCCAAAATCAACCTCGGTACTTGCGGAAAGCTTGTTTTCCTCCGATCGTCAAGTGAATCTCGACCGGTCGTGACGACTGTCGTGCGACGGTTAGCTGCTGCTGCAATGCTGTGATTGATCACAGATGCCCCATCACCTTTCCTGCTCAATCTTTCCGGAGTCGACCGCTGACCCCGCTCACTTGTTGTCCCTCCGTTCGGCTTCCTTTGATGCCGGGTGCAGCTGCGGGCAGGAGATAAGAGCGAGCGGGAGGGTGCGGGGCGCGGTTGGCGAATTGAGCAAGCCTCGATAAGTCTGACCCGAGAGCGGCGGTCAGCACGCTGGCCTTGTCCTGCATCAAACCGAAGGCTGGCTCCATGTCACGGCTGCGATGTGGAGTTTTTCTTGGATTTTATTTCGAGCCGTCCCAATGTCATTTTTGCGATACCCGGACAAAAAGTCGAAACGCAAAAAATCAGCGCATGAAAAGTATAATGGAAAAGAGTTCGAAGCGCTAGAAGTCCAACGAACAGGTGAACATGCCAAAAAGTCCAATTGCGAACGTCAAACGGACCTGAAGTCAAAAGGAAAAAGTAGCACGGACAAACGGTTCATGAATCAAATTCGCACGGAATTCGATTGGTGCAATGGTCAACAGGACGGAAATTTGAAGGTATAAAAGTGGCGGCGCCGAAAGTCGGACCGGGGAAAAATGAAATGGTATATAGCATATACACACACATACACACACGCATGTATATATATATATATATATATATATATATATATATATATATATATATATATATATATGTGTGTGTGTGTTTGTGTGTGTGTGCGCGCATATCATTTCATTTAAGAATACAGCCATCATACTTTGTGTTCAGGTGCCTCTTTGACAGGCTCTCAAGTCGTCTGATGACGGCGTTCTTGTATGGAAGCTGCTCGTAGAATTGTTGGAGAGACATATTGGTAAAAATAGTATCATGATGAATGGTTAGTTACATATAAATTGAGTGAAAATTAATAATTTATAAAAAAAATCAGACATATTCCGACGTTTCGACTTCATCGCCTTCATCAGGGAAACTAGGTTTCCTGATGAATGCAATGGAATCGAAACGTCGGGAATTGTCCGAATTTTTGATAAAGTACTAAATTTCACTCAATTGATCTGTAGCTTACCGTTCATCATCATATTATTTTTACCAAGCTGCATGTAAATGTGTGCCAATAATCTCACTATGAAGTAGCGTTTCGTTAGCAGATCTAATATCTTCAGACATGCCGAGAAGACACAATATAAGGACATTATACATTCGTAAGGGTTTCGATTTCTATATGATGTGCCCGTCAACAATGAACAGCTATACAGATTCTATCAGATATATCAAACAATGGTAAATTTCCACTGAAATGCTGCCTACTGAACTAGAAAGGATTTAGACGACCCTCTGTACAAAAAAAAGATATAAAAATATCTCATGTGACACCTTTTGGAGCAATCTTGCAGTTCTTCTAGGCAAGAAGTTCTTCATTAGTTGTATTGAACAGGTTAGAAGTTTCGATCGCTAGAGGTACTGAAGTCATTTCATATTAGATTGAAAGAATCCTTCCTGTTTGTGTGGTTTCAATGTTTTGATATCTTCAAGGTTTTGAACATCTAGAGATTTTGATTGCTCATACTTTTGAGTCTTTCAGTACTTTGATCTCCTAGATAATTTGAACACTTAGAAGTTTTGAACATTACAGGTTTTGATTTTCTCCATACAGAATCAAATCTCCAAATTTAGAGGATTTGAATGCTTAGTCTTTTTGATTCCTAGATGTTTTGAACAGTTTGAGGCTATGAGCATGAGATGTTCTGCTGTAGACCCAAATTTTCCCTTAATCATGTCTGAGAAATGCCGGAATCATACTCATAAATGTGGTAATCCAAAAAAATATTGTATGAGAACTGCTTGTACAATTTGCCAATTGAAGCCTCAGCGTCATTCCTATGACATCACATGGGGACGAGTGGTCTAGGGGTAAGATGCTCGTCTCACAATCGAAAGGTTGTGAGTTCGAGTCTCACCTGTCGCTACTCTTCGCCCGCGACCAATCGGCGTGAGAGATTGGCGACGCTATATGACTCAACGGTCGACGTGTCGTAAAACCAATAACAACCAACAACCAACCTATGACATCACATACCGATGTGCCTATCATGTCGTTCAAATTTAAACACAAGCACAAATGGCAAAAATGAGCAGTTGCATCTTCTGAATCACTTCCATAATCATTGTATTCCCAAAAAAATAATTCACAAAATATCTACATACCTTAAAGCACAAATTTATTCAAAGTGTGCCACATTTGTCTCAGTTGATAGCTGTCAAATTTGTTTACAGCACAAAAAAAAACCTGCTGCCAAAATCAGTTCAGTGTCCTATGCAGTTTGAAATATCAGGTTGAAGGTGTGGGAGGTTTTTGTGGTTTAATCCTGTTGTATGTGCAATTTATGTTGATTTGATGTGAAAAATGTGTTTATGTAGAAAAGGTCCTTGCCTTAAGCCTCTTGATTTGCTTTTGTCATGTTTTTGTTTTGCATTTCCAGGTATAATTGATCTCCCTGGTGCAGACTTTTGTTCTCCCAGCATGTTTCTGTGTGGATTTTTGTCTGTGGCTGGTGTGACTATTGAGCCATTTGCCATGCTTTGCAGTCGGGCCCACACCTCTGTTCACCAACACTGCACCCTCAAAGAAGTTGTTGATTGGTCGGATATCCCATTTGGGTAATCTCCCATTTTGTCAGATATATGCAAAGCTATAGAATTTGAGTGCTGAAATTCTGAGATGTTTATGTCTGAGATCCCTCCAGTTGACAAGCTCTACATCACATATTCTCATAATCCCTGTGTGTATGGTTTGCTCAGTTAGTTAAGGCACTCGTCTTATGGACCTGTGTTGGGGGTTCAAATCCTGCAAAATATGTCAAACAGCTTGATGAGGTGCACCATACATAAAAATATACATCAAAATGCACATGGAGGGCAACAATCTGCACCAGGAAGATGGAATACATGCACGAAGTGCAAAAAGAAAATGTGGGGTAATACAATCAAGAGACTTAAGGCAAGCAACTTTTCTATATTAGCACATCTTTAATGTTGAATGACATCTTTCTGTCATGTTTTCTCCAATTGTTGTGATTTTCTTCTTGTGATTTTTTAAGTTGTGTTGTAGTATCAGTGGATTATCAGCCTGCCCACACCAGGTATCCATCCCCACACCACAGCTGCACCAGCCACACCATTGGCCGCCCATCCCATATTGACAACATATCATTGAAAGAACCATACTTTGCAGTCTGGATCCCAGGAATTACCATTTCTTACCTGATCAAAAAATTGAGTCACTGATGCTCAGTGCTGTTGGTTCATGTTGTGCTCCATTACTTCATAGTGTTGTACACTAGCATATAAGTTACCTTACATACTAATATTTATGTATGCAAGTATGGAGAAAATTACTCAATTAAAGCCTAACCTTGCAATTATTGTTCATCCTCATCTCTAGAGCCAAAAGTGGAGATAAATGGTTGGTGGGCATATTTGAAATGGGAATGAATGGTTGCATTTTCTTTTTTTCATCCAGAAGCATGTTTATATAATATTTTTGAAGTGCTATCTGTCCAGAAATGCAAAGATATTGAATTTTTGTGTAACTTTCTATTTGAATTTGGATACTGCCATTCAATACAACTTCTATTTGCATGGTTATATTATGATTAAAATGACATGACCACTCATTTCCATCACGTATGACTGTTTGGTAATTAAGGGTAATGTGGGATGTCATGGTAGCTCAGTCAGTAGAGAGTTGGACTCTTGGTCATAAGATCCTGGGTTTGAATCCCACAATCTGCAGGATTACTGAGTCTATCCACAATCGACTGGTTTGAGGGGTTGGCGATGCTACATGACCCAGCAGTCAGATGCATTGTACACAGAACCCCCAAACAGAACACTGATGCCCTGTCAATGATTGTCCAATTCCATCAGTGCCTGCTTAAAGGAGCCTGTACACGCACAGTGTACACCTACTACCATACATCTCACCCATCCACCAACAATTAGAACTCAAAAACAATGTTCTCAATACAAAAAAAATGTGTCCAGCCCATTTTTAAATACCTTCAATGAGGGACTCCCACAATATCAACAGGCAGCCTATTCCATGGATCAAACACCTTTTGACTGAAAACCTTTTTGCACTTAACTGTTCTACACCTTGACTTGTTCAACCAGAAATCCAGCCCCTATGCAATGCTCTAAATAGAAAATCTTCATTCAGATTGACAGATCTAACCCTTTAGCAATTTTAAGCATTACAATCATATCATCCCCTAATCTCCTATTCTTGAGTGAATGTATATATATATATATATATATATATATATATATATATATATATATATATATATATATATATATATATATATATATTGAACAGGATAAAGGTTTAAGAGCGCTAGTTTCAAGGGACCTTGCATGAGAAACAATGAAGCTCTGATAAAAGCAGGCAATAAAATACTGGGAATCTGAATAGGAGTCTTCAACACAAGAACAAGAAGATATGAAAAATGTACTTTACCTTTGTGAGAACCCCCTTTGAATATTGTGTCCAGATACGAAACCATTCCTTGGAATTTAATATAGAAATCCTAGAAAGGGTACAATACATGGCTATCATATTTGTTAGTCGACTATGCAATTTAGAATATGAGAGGCTTGTGGCATAAGTTATGTATTTACTGAAGTATAGGAGGTTAGTGGGCACTGGCGGATCCAGGGAGGGGCCATTCCGGCCATGCCCCCCCCCCAAGCGCTTAAAAGGGGAGCCATAGTGTCTTTTGCCCCCCCCGAAACCAACAGAAGTCCACTAAATTGAAATGCAGTAACCTTCGCCGAAGTTAAAAAAAATAGCGTCTGGATGAAAGAATCTCCAATTTTAAAGGATTTAAAAACAAATTGTTTGGAAGCCAGTATGGTAGCATAATAGATTCTGACACACATCGAGGGTTCCATGCTGCTCAAGTTCTCCTTACAACAAGAGTTGACAAAATCGGATCCGCCAGTGTCCGCCTGCACGAACGTTGACGTGGTACAAGACGTTGAACGTGAACGTGAACGTTTTGGTAAACAAGAACAAAAATTCGGTAACATGGAAACGGTGGATGTAAGCTGGGGCCCCTACACAGGAAATTATGTTGTCAATTATTATTGTATTGTTTATTTTAGTTTTATTTTAATATTATTTTGAAATGGGCCCGTTTGCCAAATAGTGGTCAAAATCCGGTGCTTTTAGCCAAAAATAGTGGGAGAATGGGCACCCTCCAAATCCGTTCGACCCCTCCCCTGATGCAATTCCTAGGTACGCCACTGGGGGAGGGGGGAGCCTGACGCCGATAGCCGAAAGTTGCCCCCGCCCCCCAAACCGGTGGGCTAGATCCGCCAGTGTTAGTGGGTGATATGATTGGGATGTTTACGAAACTCAAAGGGTCAGATAATGCCAATCTGAATCATGTTATTTCAATTTAGTGAATCACATTGGGTCATCAAATCGTTTTATACTCATTTTATACAAGCCAAGATGTAGCTCAGATGAACGCTAACAGGTTCTCAGTCAAAGATGGTTGATCAATGGAATAGGCTGTCTGATGAAATAGTGAGGAGTCTGTCATTGAATGCGTTAAAAAAAATAGTGTAGCTAAATTACTCCGGTGTGAATATTTTATTTTTGCAAAGTGTGCAACATGGCGATAAAATGTGGTGGTGAATGGAGTTGAATTGATCCTAATAGGTGTGCACAGTACGATTTGGATTGACCAGCTAGTTCTCATTTGGTTTGAAACCTTCTACGTCTCAGATCATGTATATACATGGGGAATTATGTCAGTAACAAGTGTACCTAGTGTTGAATTCAGAACCGGCTTCCTGGCATGAGATGCTGAAAATACGTGGTTGCACAGTAGTGTCGGTAGTCCAGTGTTAAATAATTCACGAAATAGGGTGGAATATACCACTTTATGAACACTCAATCGACATCCTTCTCCAAGAAGTATCGACATCCTGCTTCTCCATGCGTGCATATGAGTTATTCCTATCTCCTTTCTAACAGTACCTTTTTTATAAGTATCATGATCATGCTCTCGATAGGGGATGGTGATACACGAACATTTCACAATGCAATTTCAGGCAAAGGGATTATTCATAATGCGATATGGCATGCAGTGCCATTGTATAGCATAGGTATTTTGTCTTGCTATCCTGAATATGTCTCTTCCTAAATTATGAATATCAAAACAACTTATGAAGGTGCAGTCATAAGTGCACCATTGGCTGAAATTTGAGTCTGAAAGACATCAAAAGTATTTGAAATGACACTGATTCCATGGCAAATTTTGACATCCTACTGTGCTCGTTCCGACATCTCACACCTAACGAAAAACCATTATTTTAACACTGCGGTAGTCTCTTCAGAACTCAAGATATGACTGAAATGAGGATTTCAGTTTGTTTAGCTAGCAGCGGGTGTGCCTGGCGGTGGATTCAGAATGTACCGAAGCTGGGTCGTGGGGCATCTTAGTTTCAGTAATTAGACCCCTGTATGCAGTCGTTCATTTGGCAAGTCTAGTTAGCCCCCCCCTGTATGTCGCGACGAGTATCTGCAGGAGCGGGATGGAAAAGTATCGGCCCGGTGGTTTAAAGCGACGCCAGTCTACATGCGCCGTCAGCAGTCCCGACGCGCAGTGCCGCCGGCTGACGAGGCCAGTGGGGCATTGTCCAATACGCTCCCTCAGGCCAACACGTGCACCGATACCTGGGGACGGATACTGCCGCCTGCTGCAGGTGTGACATCGATATGGTCATACCTCAGGGGCCAATGTGTGTGATGTCAGGTACGTGAGGACAGGTGTGTTGGAGTTTAGGGGCGCATCGACTGCGTCGGTCATGCAGCGAGGACGTGTGTGTGTGTGTGTGTGTGTGTGTGTGTGCGTGCGTGCGTGCGTGCGTGCGTGCGTGCGTGCGTGCGTGCGTGCGTGCGTGCGTGCGTGCGTGCGTGCGTGTGTGTGTGTGTGTGTGTGTGTGATGTCACGTGTGTCTAGTCTATGTATGTGTGTATGATCTAGGAATGCAATGCCGACATGGAACAATATCTCACTGCTGGATGAATGTTACCAATAGCTCTGGTCTGTGGATGGGTGATGCCGGCTGGCAGTGAGATGCTGGCTTGTCAGTCAGGCGACATGTTACTGGATATCACCATTGTCTTGTGGTGTGCTGAGGGCAGCACTGAGAGTCGGGCGATCGTAGCTGGCTCTGAGATCAGACGGAGGCAATGTGATGCTTCTGCCGTGTCAGTCGGAAGTGACGCAGCCCGGCGCTGTGCCGCCGTGTGTTGCAGTGCGGTCCCTCTGTTCGTATTAGAGGATGGGTACTCCACTGGATGTGACATGGAGATGCATTGTATTACGTCCCCTCCCTCCGGTCGCTGGACGGTTCATGGCCGAGTTGGGCCCCTCAGGTGATGCCCTGGATGTGGAGTAGTCAGTGGCGTGATCATGACGTATCGCGGGCTGTTACGTGATGTGACCTGCCGTGGTGCAATCGCAATAGCCAATGGCGCGTGGCGTCACATTGGACGGCCAGGGCGTTGACTGTCGTTTAGCTCGCGGGGAGCTGATAGCTCCCGAGAGCAGTTGGGATCGAACTATCAGCGGTGCAGGTCGGCCAGGCGGCCTGTCCTGCCGCCGCTTCGGTACACCGATGTGCAGAAGTGACTGTAACAAGATGTATGGTGAGCGGCAAGACGTATTGTTGCCCTGCGACTGTTAAGCTGTATGGTGAGGCACTGAGGTGTAGGAAGGCCCGATGAACTGTTGCCTATCAAGATGTATGAAAATGTGAGCGCTGAGATGTATGGTGGCCCCGTGGATTGCTGTCGGTCAAGAGCGGTTAAGGCTGTCTGTCGCTGAAAGGCGTAATTGTATTAATTTGTCTATCACGGTTGCACTATTGAAGCTTTAATTATTGTCACAATTGAACTGTTGATTAACTGCACAATAAAAATGTCTGGAATTGTGGTGTCTGTCAAGAGATATGTTTGGATGAGAGGCTCTAGGGTTTAAGACAGAGAGCTGAACATATAACCGAAGTTTATCGTCAACGCGAGGTCCGCTATTATATCACTTCCACGGATGGGTCAAAGAAGGACGCCGGGGCTGGAAACGCTTTTTTAGCGATTCGGCCACCCGATCGTTCACGCTGCCGAGGCTTGCATCCGTGTACACATCCGGGCTGGTGGCAATGTATAAAGCGCTGGGCTTCATAGAGGTCACGTATGAGGAGAGCGTGTCATTTTATCAGACTCGTTGAGCAGCCCTTTAACACTTCGGAGTTATAATCCCACAAGCCCTTTAGTACGTGATATCTTCCGTGGCTTCACTTTGTGTCAGGTAGGGAAAGTTGTCCACCTCTGCTAGACTCCTGGCCACGTAGGTATCATAGGCAATGAACAAACACGATGGTGCCAGACGACGCAGTCGATGCGCCCCTAAACTTCAACGATGCTGCCAGACGAGCAGTGCAGGCTGCAATGCGCAGAGCATTCCCAATCCACCCCAATGTTTACTTACTCAATGGGGAGAATAAGCCACTGTGTCCAGGATGTGGTGCAGAACTAACATTTCACCACATTCTGATTTCATTGCCCAGGCTTTTCCTGGGGCGCCGCCGTCATTTCGGGAGCGATCAGGTTCACTCCCTTCTGACAGTCTTAGGTGATCAATCACAAGTCGTTGAATCCGGAAAGCTCTTCAGCTTGCTATCTGGTGTGATTTTTTTATATCTACCTATGGCGTTAACCAGGGAGGATGCGTGTAGTACAGGGGATATTGTAAAGCGACGTTTTGAGCAATTAATTGTTATGGGCGGTAAATAACCTTGCAGTCGGTGCGACCTGAAGCCCTGAATCGATCAATAAACTGTTGGTCGAAAGCGCTGTTAGCGCTGGTCGCAGCCGGTTACACGCTTTGGTGCACGCCATGCTTTCAGCGTTAGTTTTTTTTTCTGTTCGGCGGACACGCTGGTGGGGCACGACACGTACGCTACACCGCCCAGTATGTACCGCACTGAAGTCAACCATCGTTATTCGGCTGGCCAAGGAATGGCATTCCATTGCGTTACCGCAGCTGCTCCAATTAGATGTGTGAAAGCACGGAAGTGTTTCCGATGGCTCCCCGTGGTCCCCATCCATCCATTAACCGATCCTGTCCATCGTCTGATCCGGTATCCATCTCCCTAACACGCACGAACAGGTAGGTCAAGTCCCCTGGCTTACCCGTCCGCTCTTTTATCGGAATCCCGTGCTCCCTTGTCCCTAAAGCCCCCACCCCCGCGCTCCCTCGGGACTCGCCCCCGTGGTTGACGAATCCTCGAGGTTCACCCCCCCCCCCCCTTCATACGGTGCCAATTGCACCAGAATCACCGCGTATTTTGGCAGCCGATACCCCGGAATGGCAGGCGAGTAGCCCCGTGCCGACCCAGCGATTCGCCGCCGAGCAAGGGGCTGGGTCAAGGGGTGTGCGGCGCCAGAACGCAACGGTGGTGGTGAGTATCTTTCTCTTAACCACTGTGAAGACCTTACCTTCCGCGAGTAGTTCCTCGAGCCCCTAGCGTCCTCGCGTTTGCGTCGTAAAGAAGTCCCCCAGTAGGGTATCAGTGAGGTGAGTCATTTAAGGTGCCGAAGCACACAGCTTGCATCAAACACATGCATCTTGTGTATCTTGAGGAATCTCAATATATCACATATGTATCTTGAGGAAGGAGGCGAGGCCACGCTGTTCCCTATGTCGTACATGGGCGCAATACGGCCGAGGCAGCTCACGCGCCGTAAAGTCTCAGCTGTACACAGTGCGTGCTATATGACCTAGCGGTTGAATGCGTCGTAAAAGAACCCAAGGTTCTTGGGTTCTTTTTGGGTCAGATGGGCTCGGGCCGACCACTGGCTTCCCAAAAGTCAATTCCTACACGGAACGTCACTTGAGGGGACGAGTAGTCTATGGGTAAGTTGCCCGTCTCACAATCGGAAGATTGTGGGTTCGAGTCTCACCTGTCGCTACTCTTCGCCCGCGGTCAATCGGCGTGAGAGATTGGCGACGCTACATGACTCAACGGTCGATGTGTCGTAAAACCAATAACTAACTAACTAACGTCACTCTGCGGCCCTAAAAATTGCGTCAAAGACCCTTAAAATGCGTCGGGCCCTGGAGGAGAAGCGACCACTTGGCCACTTCGTCCCGTAACGGAGGCGAAGTCCGGCTCGGGCCGAACACTGACATCGGAACAGAGGCGACGTCGGGCTCGGGGCACCACTGGCATCGGAACAGAGGCGACTTCTGGCCCGGCCCGACCACTGGGACCGGAATAGAGGCGACGTCGGGCTCGGGCCGACCACTGGCTTCCCAAAAATTAATTCCTACAAGGAACGTGACTCTTTGGCCATAAATTGCGTCAACCCCCCCCCCCCACACAAAAAACGCGTGGGGCCCTGGAAAAGAAGCGTGTTGGGGCATGTAAAAAAAAATCCACTGGGAACCCGAAGAATATACATATATATACACACACATATATATATATATATATATATATATATATATATATATATATATATAAACAAAGACAAACGTATATTCCGGCCATCCACAATAGACTCGTGGCTATTACCGCCCATAGTCGAGTTTAAAAACAAAGGTCATCAGTAAATAAGGGCTGTCACAGGCGTACATGAAAACATATAGCACTTGTTCATACCAGCGGCACGGAAAGAGTCGGCAGGTACGATCAGAAGTCAGCAAGTATGATGAGAAGTCAGCAAGTATAATGAGAAGTCAGCAGGTACGATCAGAAGAACATTCGGTCCAGTCCCACGCACAAATGCTGCCTAATAAAGCTCGGTTCACACTTGGTAATTCGGAGCGTCAATCATTCGCAAAACGAACGGATATCGAACGTCAAACAGAAGATAGAAGTCGTAAAACGAGCGGAAATACACCGGGAATAATACACGCTGTTTCCCCGAATGAAAACGTTCATTTTACACTTCCCTGCGAATCAATTATGACGGCAATGAGACCATTCTGGCGCGACTGCCGCCGATTCAAGTTGTGTGGAAATCCTGAATACTTGTACCAATGCAAGCTGATATATATCTCGCATTTGCATGTGCCAATTCCAATTCCAATTCCAATGAATTGGCATTTACAGCAATGGAAATTATGAATATGTTTTTCACCATCATGCATAACTTGATGTTATGCATGATCTCTCCTCATGATCTTTGTCTCTCTTGGCAGTGCCAAGTTATGTTTGGAGTATCAGGAATTGTCAGGGGTTTTTCATTGCTTACAATAGGCACTTAGAACTCACTGGGCCAATGAATTTCTACATGGATATGTTATTCAGAGATACTTGCAAGATTTTGTCAGGGCTGCATGCACAGCCCCAAAATATTGTTTCCCACCTTTGCATCTTGGGTGAAGAAGCATGCTTTTTCAGCATTGCACGCAACATTGCATACAATTCCGCCTGTGAGTATTTTCCAGGGCTACCTGTCTACCACGTAACCAAAAGAGGTGTGCTAGGAAATGCAATATTCTAGCCACAGGAAAATCAATGCTTCCAACCTGGTTATAGACAGCCAACAAAATTTCGAATATCTCGCGACCACTCAGTCACACCAACAGAACGTTAAACGCCGAATCGGCGTTGAAAAGATAAACTAAATCTATCTTTCGGACGCCAGATAGACGTTCATTACGCCGTCGTGACATACCCGGTTCACACTGTGCGACGCTCCGATCGCGTTAAACGTTCGTAAAACGTAGTTTTGACGGGCGTCTGAAATACGTTCGATTGCCGTTTGTTTGACGAAACGGCCTAAAAACGATGAATAAACGCTCGGAAAGCGTCAAAAGGCCATAGTGTGAGAACAGGGGAACTGGCGGTTTCCACCCCTGCTGTCGCGACCCCTGCCATGGAACGTGGGACCCTCCGATCGCCGAACCGGTGCGAGGAGATCAGGTGTCAGACCGGAGGGGAGGTCTGACAAGCGATCACTCTTTCGAGACATGTCAAGGGGCAGTCCGCCGGGGTCTCGAGAGCATACAAAGCTATACCCCTGTTGAAGCGATGATATTCGAACGGACAAAGCTCTAAGAGATAGAAGTCAGATGGAAATAAGTCGAACGCACTGGAAATTGAAATGCTATGTTACGTAGGCTCTCTCTCTTCTCTCTCTCTCTTTTTACAGCCATCGCAATAAAATTAGCACAAGTAAAATAAACACGTGCTTTCTTCAGGCTCGGTAGTGAATAAGTATATCCCGTGGAATGTCAATATGCTGCACAGTGATTCACGTATCCCAGCAAAGTAATAAATGCATTCTTTCTGTCAGCCATTTTCATGATCCTTCTTTCCGTTCGCGGCACGGCTATGCAAGTACTGAGTTCGCGCTGCTATTTTCTTATATTCCTATATTCATAATTCTTATATTTACCAATGGATTTCGATTTTGTGTTGCATTAGATGCGCTTATCAATTTTTAACAGTCACAAGATTGCATTGCAATATCGTCGCCCGTTTATGATAATGTTTTTTTTAAACAGGTGTGCGGATTCCGCCCCCCTCCCCTTCGATGCGAGTGTTAAACAGTCACATCTTATACCTACATCAATCCTGTAGACGGCACCCATATATTTGGGGGCACTCTCCACAGGGTTCCAGGTAGCCATGGGAAGTCAGATTCTCCACCATTAGCCATCGTATCCATGAACGCAGAAGAAACACAAAAGTGTAAGAACGGGTTCATACTTGTCCAGTCCAAAAGATTCAATGAGGCCAGACTACCGCATGATGCCCTACTACATGGTTCTTTTCTTGTTCTAGCCTGAGAGAGTAATCGATATATAACCGCGGTTCGAGTGGGCATGAAGTACATTAAACGAGTACGCATAGCAAAGGCAAAAAATATTCCATTCATGAAAATCAGGGGCAGATACACTGGGGGCATGTGCCCTCACGGAAATTGCGCCCCTCCAGGAAGGCTCTAGTGCATCCCCTCCAATTTCTCAGCCAGAGGCGCTCCTGAGAGGGAAAGGGCGCCCTTTCAGTGTGTCCGAGTGAACCTCCTGGGTTTTGTTCAGCCTGAGGCGCTCCTTGGATGGAAAAGGCTTGATGTGCTCGAGTGCACCCCTCGATTTGCTTAGACGGAGTCTCCCCTTGGGACGGAAAAGCGCCCCTTCGGGAAGGCTCAAGTGCACCACCCTACGATTTTCCGCCAGAGGCTCCCATCCAAACACTAAGTGCCCCCTGATAGAAATTCCTGGATACACGCATACATACATAAGATGATGTAGTGATAAGTTCCCCAAAAATGCATATGCTAATTTAACATGGCGAAGCTAATTCCAAAAGAAAAAACATAAGACTTTTACTGTCATCATGTCCAGATTCGATCGTGACCTAAGGTCGCGATGTCGAGGGGCCAAACTTGGAAAAATAAAACCCCAAATCCAACTAAAATATTATTGAGCTCAATCTGCGCTCGGTACGGGATGGTGTTCTCAGAGGTGAGGATCCCAAGGGGTTTGGGTGTCAGAACCGCCCTGAGATCGGGGTCAGCAGTTCCAGGAGGGTCAGGGGTCAAGCGAACTGCACACAGACTCGGGCACTCCGTGTTCAACATGTACTTCACCCGGAAGGTGAAACCCCAAGAACGTTTCGTGCAGAACGCTGTACCACATATCGACGACGGTCTAAGCTGCCCTCTGTGGTGGGGAAATTGTGCCAGGAGCCAGACGTGTGAGCCCGATTGGCGCTCACCGCCAGATACCGACAGGTGCCTGCTGATGAGTTTGTGGCACCGGAAGATATGCATTAGAAAGTATGGTAGTTGGTACCTGTAGGTGTCTATGGGCGACAGGCATTGACAGGAGAGATTTCCGGATCAGTGTGTTTTTTTTAACCCTCCCCGTCTTTCTGGTCATATCCTCACACCCCGTCTCGGGGGGATACAACCCCGTCTAATTTCCAAACTAAGCGTCGCACGAAAACGAAAGAGGTGTCATCGGAAAGCGCTCGGTGAGTAGGGCCAGACACCACAAACAAAATTGTATCCCCACAAAAGTGACGTCACTAGGGGGCCTAGGTTTTCACGACTTACATCATGTTTTTGGCTCTGGGGAGTTCATTTTGGAGAGATGTGAAAAAAAATTATTTGGGATCAGAAAAGAAGGGCGAAATCGACCATGGTCATACAATTTTTCCCCACACAAAATTTTTCCTTTAAAATTTTGAGTTTTCAATTTTTTATTTTAATTTCTTATAATGGGTAGAGCGGACCGAAAAACGTTGTTCGAAGTCAACTTGCTGTCATAAAAAAATTCTTACTTTAGCAAGAATCTTCCATTTTAGCCGTAATGGGCAAATATGCAAACCTAATAAGTAATCAAAAACGGGAAAAACATCATCTGGTGCGCTTTGTTTCGTCCCTAAAGATAAGCAAATACTGAAAGCTTCATTAAAATGTCTGTATCTGTTAAAGCGTGACGACTAGTTGAACTTTTCTGGAGGTGACCTCACTTGACCCTTGACTAACTCGTTGACCCTAGATGACCTGATCTCAAAATTTTGACACAACATGCCAAATTGATGTGGGAAAAGGTATGCCAAACTTCGGCGCGCTACCGCGTGCCGTTCTTTCACTATCCGCGGAAAACCTTAGGGGGGGGAATATCAACTCCCCACTCAGAGACGGCGCGGGTTAATGCTGTATGTTTAATGTAAGTCGTAGGCTGGGCAGTCCTATTCGTGACCGGTTAGTCATGCGTAGTTGAGGAAAGGAGGGGAGATCTACAGGGGAGATTTGGAGCAGTTCGGAGCAGTTTTTCTTTAAAAGGAACCAATATCAGCTCATTATTGCCCGTGATCTGTTTATTGGCCCGGTCGTTTCGTCCCTGACCTGCTTGTCATGTGGTCAGACGCAGGAGAGATTTTCTTAGCAAGGTGCTTTAATTGCGAGAGCGTGTTCCGATGGACGGCCCAGCTCTTCATAGTTATATTTTCGTTGGCTGGATCATCCTATTCGTGGCCTATTCGTCCTTTGTAGTCAGGCACCAACATGATTTTTGTTTAGCAATTTGTTATTTTGCAACGATTTCAAGGATTGCAACGGCAAACGATGACATAATTTCACCGTTGCAATGCTGAGAGAACATGACAATGATAACAGACGCCTAAAAAGTTAGCAATTGGGCGTACAATTATGAATTAAGTGGGAAGCACGGACATTTAAATTTTACTTTCGCCCAAAAATGCGCCACATCGTCACCATTCCGAAGCCGTGGGTCGAAAGGACTTCAGCTTGTTCTTACCGCGAGAAGAGGGTGCCAATAGCAGGAAGTATGGTAGCCATGACAACCAGCTTCATACTTTTGGAAAAAAATGATTTTGTATCAACCATCCCGTGTATCATATAGCTCCGGTCTCCCCATACCCTGTGATGTTTTTGCACGGCCTTGTGGTTTCTAGGTGGTGCTCCATGCATGCCTTGTGTTTTCTAGGTGGTGTTCCATGCACCCCATAGGCATTAATGTTATGTTTCTAAAAGCTGGGTAGGTGGTGCTCAGCCTTTACTATGTGTTGCTCAAGCAGCACCGGACCAGCTCGAACCAGGGCATGAGGTAACCAGACATACATGTACACAACATTCTGAGAGATGAAATAACACCTCCTCCGAGCGATCCGTCGGGGAACACTCAGACGGCCTGCCTCCCCTTTGTCTCCCGGTGCGAGCCAACCGATACCTCCACGGTCGCCACGGACACGGGACGGCTGGTCACTGCGTGCGGCACGGCGGCGTCCCCCCCCTGCCATCTCCCGGCGCCAGCCAGCCGATACCTACGCGAACTCCACGGGCATAGGACCGCCGCGGCGGCCGCGGGCGCTGCGAGGGCCCTGCGGCAGGCTCTCCCCTCCCCGCTGACTGGCGGGCGTCGCCTCGGCATCGAGCCCAGCCGGCACGACACGGGACGCACTGAGGAGCTGATTGGGTGGCTTCCGGGCATGGGCGCAGCCATGGGTGTTGTTTTATATAATTTTGAGGGGGAAGGTGCCCCTCAATGTCGCCTTTCTCAATAATTTCAACTTTTAACATGAGGCCATATGGAATGCGCCAGCCCAATAATTTTAAGCAATCAACACCAGTGGGTGCATCCAGGGGGGGGGGGGAAGACATCTCTTAGCAACCAAAAGTACATCAGACCAAATCAATTTCCCCGAGAATGGAGTTCGAGTCACCTAGTGATTCCAAATAAATACCTGGATGTGATTTCGCCTCTCCGACCTGGCCTATGCTAAGATTCGTCAGACTCCTTCCCGATTTCGGTATAAATATCTGTCGGGCTCTGCCACTGCCGATACCTGGAGCTCGGCATAGGCCAGCCTCTATGTTACTCCCCCAACCTCGATTAGTCTAAATATCTTCCTGTTTCTATAATTTTATTGATCTCACTCTCGGGCGAACACTCGGTCCCAGTTTATCTGTCCGTCCCTGGCACGGCCACGATCTCTGTCTTATGATTTCGGCCTAAGCATCTGTGTTTCTAGCACGGTCCCTCTTTTCACCCGGGCGAATTTACGGCAGATAGGGGATGGCTGCAAGGGTTTGACGACCCCCGCAGAGTTAGCGAGAGAGACAAGACTGCTTGCTGTCCTATGGGCGATATGTCCCCGGGCGTCGACCGTGAGGTGCCCTAAACACCAGGACATAGGCATTCCGGTCTCCGAACTGTAACGCCTTTCACCATTCCATTCAAAACCACAGCGTTGTTCGTGTCGCTCATACATTTGTACTTCCACACATCTTGTAGCACGTCCTTCGAAGTGGGTTCGAATCTCACCTGTCGCTACTCTTCGCCCGCGACCAATCGGCGTGAGAGATTGGCGACGCTATATGACTCAACGGTCGACGTGTTGTAAAACCAATAACCAACCAACCAACCAACGTCCTTCGAACAACGGTGGTACATTAGTGCCACTCAGAACAGCAGAGGTGTTGCACTTACATGAACTCCACAACGCATCGCATTGTGTTGTCATTGAAAACTGCAACATATGTACTGATTATGATAGTCGTATGAATATTCGCAGTGTGCGGCGCGGCAGCCACCACGGATGCATCAGAGCATTCCTCCGAAGCAGAGCTGTTCCGTAGCGGAAACCGTCTACCGCTACGCGATGCCGCGAAGTGACGAATCCTGCTGCTCCTGCTCCTGCTATCCAGCTGTTCAGATACCAGGTCAGGCTGCTCGGCATCGACGGCGTGGAGAAGTGTGGGTGACCGGCGGGCGCACAGCATCGCTTCAGTGTTGGCGATCGAATGTTGATTCGGCACCACAGTCGACGCTGCGATGTTCCGAGTTTCATCAGCACGGTGACCGGGGTCATCTCTGCACAGAACGTCGAGGTCGACAGCACGCTTCATTTGCACGATCTGCAGCTCGTCACGTCGCTTCCGTTTGTCAAGCAGGCGCCGCCAGTGGAGAGACGTCCGGACAGCGACGAGGACGGCAGCCTGGTGCGAATTGAGACGCCGGCTGCCGTGAACGACTCTGGGGCGAGCGTCGCAGTTCGGGAGAGCGTCGGTTAGGATGATAATAGGATGAGGGGGAATGTGATAGTTGCATGAAAACACATAATGGTGAGCAGGGCCGCTCCCCACGCAGCACCCGGGCAATCGGCCGCCCTGCACGAAGTTGATCCGGCGGCCATACAGACACCACGTGAACTTCCGTCAAGGCTAGTGGCTTAGGACGTAGTCGGGGCGTCGACAGGAAACATCTGAAAATGAAGACATTATTTGTTTAGCATTGTTGTGAAGATTTTTTTTAAAAACTACACGGCTCCTCACATATTCTGTTCGCATTTAAACAGGTGTCGACACCGCACGACAGTGTACCAAAGAGGAACAAGCTTCCAATAGACATCACCTCCCTTGTATGTATCAGTTTATGCATTGCGATGCACTGAGGTTATCAGGCTATTATTATGGTTCATACCCACCGACTTGACATGAAAGCGAGCTCAACGTTTCGCACTCAATCAGAGGAGACCGTAAGCGATTCAACAGAAGTAAGCCACCTAACTTGACCGATTCTGCATACCACACAATTGGCCCATTTCGCTGGGAATTCTATCCCGTTCGAAGCTTCACTAAACTTCACCTAGTTCCATTAGCAACGCAATTCTAGCCCAAGCTCCACGAAACTATACCAAACATTTCGATCCGATGAGAAAATAGCTACACAAACTCGAGAGTAGACTCGGTAAACCAGCCGGTTGTAGGATTCGAACCCATGATCTTGCGACCAAGAGTCCAACTCCCTAACGACTGAGCTACCGCTGCCCCCTAAAGAAAGGTCAAATCAGGTCAAATCACATGAATTCAGGTCATTGGTTGGCCATTCATTGTCACATTGCACGACTTAGGCAGCGATGAAATTGACCTAAGACATGAATTCATGGGGAATGGCAACATTCTTTGTAGGATGTCAATCTGCATGATATGCATTATACTTGACCTGACCTTGTGATGATTGATTATTTGAGCTTTATGGTGCATCAACCAGGTTCCATCATTTAGTGTCAGTGTCTGACCTTGAGACATCTTTGACACATATTTGAATCCAGAATATTTGTATAAGCCCTTGAGCATTATTGGCATAAAAACACCAGTTAAATTTTCCCCACTCAATACAATGAAAAGCAAAACTTGACCTAACATCAAGTCAGTAACCTTGATGTTAATTAAAGATTTGAGATATGACGTTGGTAACTTTGATGAAATGAGACCCTAATCTGAGTTTGGTGCTGAACAGCTGCATTTTGAAGATTTTGGAACACTATTCATGTTGACCTGTCACAGGTCGATGATCTTTGACAACCTGAACCTGGAATTTGTACAGGATAGGCAAAACAGATTGATCAGATGCTGTTGAAAATGTATGTTTGTCTACTCATTCAGCCACTTTCTGAGATAAATTTGAGGAGGAAGTATCTCGAGTACCCCCTCCCCAGAAAAGGTTAACCATTTTGGTTCAACAATTAGCACAAGTACTTACCCATGGTATTTTGCATGATGGCCATAAATATGTCTTCAGGCTTCCATCACAGAAAGTTCACACGCTGTCTGCAGTCAGCATCCCAAAATGGTATTTGGGTATGGTGCCAGATAATGAAATATTTCTGAAAAGGGAATGCACAAGTAAAAATGATGCATACACAAACTTGTGCACTTCTGATGACATTATTACATTCTACATTTTGAGTATTCTTCCCTTTGTTGGGTTACGTATTATTGGACATTTGGACCATGAAGATAGACCAAAGAAGCCAGGAAGAAGGCACTAAGAATGCTTGGGGCAATACAGAGGAATGTGTCATACAAAAGTGAGGAGGTCATCAGGAAGCTTTACTGTGCATATGTCAGGCCACACTTGGAATACTGTGTCCAAGCTTGGTCCCCTAGTTATGAGAAAGATTGTTGGCTTTTCGAGAGAGTACAAAAGAGGGCAACACAAATGGTTAATGGTATAGGCAACCTGGCATATGAGGAAAGATTGAAGAAATTTAATATGTTTTCACTTAGATATAGAAGGCTGAGAGGAGACCTCATCGAGGTTTTTAAATTTGTTCATGGTCAGGAACAGGGATATCTCAGGGAAATGTTTGAATTTAACAGAAATGATGCAATTAGAGGTCATCAATTCCAAATTAAAGTTAATCACAGCAGGACAAGGTTAAGACAGTCTTTCCTCACCAACAGGGTAGTAGAACACTGGAACCAGCTGCCAGGAACCATTGTCAGTAGCAACACACTGAACATCTTTAAAAACGGCATAGAAAATCAATTATAAGAATAGGGGGCTTGTTTTTCTGTATTCCAGGGAGGGTTGATCGACGGATTTGGTGGGCAACTGGTTCAGTGTCCAAAGTGCAACCAAGAAGGGCCCTTGTGGCTCATAGTTGTACTCATCTTTTATGTCTTTATGTCTTTATGTGAACTCTTCATGCCCTATAATTCATAGTAAACGAAGGTTTAACAAAAACAAATATGATCTCACCTGACAACCATTCAGGGGACGAGTGGTCTAGGGGTACGATGCTCGTCTCACAATCGAAAGGTTGTGGGTTCGAGTCTCACCTGTCGCTACTCTTCGCCCGCGACCAATCGGCGTGAGAGATTGGCGACGCTACATGACTCAACGGTCGACGTGTCGTAAAACCAATAACCAACCAACCTGACAACCATTCAGATGTGGGGTTGAGTACAATCTACATGTTCAATTGTTTGGAGCCCAGAAATCTTTATAGTTGTGTATTGAAGCATTTCAGGTGAGGCAGCATACAACGGTGCATATTAGATCACCTAAAATCTATGGATGTTGGATAAAGCAAAACTATAAATGATGGATCACAAAATATAAGCTGAAGTTGGATCATCCAATACATATGGATGCTGCTTTACTTAAAACACATGAGCATTGGATTGCATCAAGGATATGGATGCTGGTTCCCATTGAACTTACCAATGTTGGCATTATTAAAACCTATGGATACTGGATCACATGAGCTGACAGGAAGAATATGTTGTCCATGTTACAAAATGTCAGCCTGTTGGGTCAAGATTTTCCAACAACCCACCATATCCTTGCCAGCATCCATCCATCCTACACTATACACAGCAGTAAATTGCCATTTCATCACATGTATGCCACTTCTCTAAATGTTCAGAGCAGTCAAGACATGACCAGCTTTAAGATGCAGCACATTTTTAGGTAAAAATAGGATACACATGCTATCACCATAAAGCATCCTTGGAGCTATGACTGGAGGCATGGCATTGTCCTGGATGTTTGTCATCCAGAACCTCATCCTCAAATCCCAAAATCAACTCTTTTGCCAAAGGATTGAATGGAGGTTCTTCAAAATTACTGCAAACTTAAAAACAGTTTCCTCTCAAAATCTAGTAAAGGATCAAGATGGGGCAGAATTCATAACACATCTTAAAACACAAATTTACCAAAAAATGTTCATGTTCAGATTAAAGGTTCACAAGAATATTACAAATTTCAGCTATATTTCATGTGAAAAAGAATTGTCACATCACAAAAAGGTGACTTTAGCTCTTATCAAGGACCATCATTTCTGGCATGAGACTGCCTCTTCCTAGAAAGATGAGGATCATGTGTTAGATATAATTGTCTTATATTTTTCAAAGGCATTTGATGTTGTGAATCATGTTCTGCCATGAACAAAACTGAGAGCTCATAATATCATAGATGCTCCTCATCTAGATTCCAAATTGTATTTGTGGGAGGGGAAATAAGCTCGTCTTTGGCTCTTCCAACAAGCCAAGGGAAGTTCTGAGTGTAGTTCCCCAGGGCTCTGTACCGAGTCCTGTGTTATTCTTGATTTATGTGAATTATGTACCTGATGATATACACTCCCAGTTCAAGGTCTTTGCAGATGACCTAAATATATACATTAGGCTAAAGTACAAATCTATCCTAGTCATGCTTGCTGGTCTTTCACAGCAAAAAAGATGTAGATACAATGGTTAATACTGCAAAGTGCACACTGTGGCTATGACTGGAGTAACCTTGGCCCTTATGCACATTATTACCCAGATGGATTTCAGGTAAATTTTGAGGAGATGCATGCTGATTTAGGGATAATGGTGGGTAGAAACTTGAGTTTCCATCAACATCTAAGGCCTAAAGTGTACTTCATTTTGGTGTCTTTCAAATTTTCGAACTAAAAAGCTAGCCTAGCGAAATCAATTTCTTTGCTTTACAGAGGCAAAATGTGAGCATATTTAATATGCATGCTGAACTGCAAAGCTTTTAGTTAGTTAGTTATTTGGGCTTTAGGGTGCTTCGATGCAAAGCTTTTAGGCTCCTCAGTATTCTGACTGGTTATTTAGTGCAAATGTAGGCAGAATAGGCATACATAGCCCTTGGGTACTGAAAGGATAAACATCAGTGGGATTTCACAAAAATCAACCAGAGGGCTATGTTTGCCCATTCTGCCATCCCAAGGAAGACAGATGTATGTACCTATTTAGGACATTGCAGTTTTTGCCTATATGCCTATGAGCAGTTTTAATGCATAAAGGTGTAATTCACATAAGAAATGATGCAATACAAGGCTAGATCAGTAGCATAATCAGAAATTGGCCAAGGGGAAGCACATTTACTAAGTGAGGGCTGTTTTAATACAACATGTCTGTACAGTGCATAATGCATTTATTCTGCATTCTTAGGCAAGATGCAGAGCACAATTTGCTATGTCATCATGGAAGAGTGCAAAGCAACCCAGGCTGCAAAACATGGCAAACATCACAATGAGGTGCACCAGCCACAGGAAAAATATGCACAGACATACACCAGGACAGCAAAAATCTGCACCAGGGATATTGAATACATGCACCAATGCAAAAAGGCATCAGTTAAGACAAAATAAGGCAAGCACCTTTTCTACATCAACACATCTTTCACCTCAAATCAATAAAAACACGTACGTGATAAAAGCAAAAAAAAAATTTTTTTTTTTTTTTTTTTTTTTTTTTTGAAAAAATTTTTTTTTTTTTTTGGGGTTTTTTTTTTGGGGGGGGGGGGGTTTTTTTTTTTTTGGGGGGTGTTTTTTTTGAGGTTAAATTATTTTTAAAATATGAGATTTTTTTTATTTGGGTAGAGGGGGTTTTTGTGGGGGTTTTTTTTTTTTTTTTTTTTAAAGGGATTTGATGTTGTTAATTATGGGCTGCTACTAACAAAACTGAGAGCTCTGGGAATTTCAGAGATAATCCTCACCTGGATCAAAAATTTTATCTGTGGGAGGGAAATGATAGTGCTTGTCTCTGGCTCCTCCAGCAAACCAAAGAATGTTCTAAGTGGAGTACCTCAGGGCTCTGTACTAGGTCCTGTGTTATTCTTGATTTATGTGAATTATGTGCCTCATGGTATACACTCCCAGTTCAAGGTTTTTGCAGATGACCTAAAAATATACATGAAACTGAAGTACAAATCTGTCACAGACCTGCTGGCTGGCATTTCACAGGGCCAAAAGGACATTGATACACTGGTTAGTACTGCCAAGTCATGGGGACTAGCAATGAACTCCAAAAAATGTGCAGTTCTCAAAGCACACCGTGGGTCATATGACTGGAAAAATCTTGGCCCTTATGCACATTATTACCTAGATGGATTTCAGGTAAGCTTTGTTGAGATGCATACTGACCTAGGTATCACAGTAGATAAAAACTTGTGTTTCCATCAACACATTGCTGGTATAGTACAGAAAGCTGGAAGTCTGGCCAGCAACCTACTAAGTTCTACTTTATGTCGTTCTCCTGAATTTATGAAAACCCTATACATTACTCATGTCAGGCCTCTTTTGGAGTTTGCATCGTGTGTGTGGAATACCGGTTACGTAGGTGATTTGAGGCGACTAGAATCAGTACAGAGAAGGTGGACATGAAACATAGAGGGGATGGAAGGTCTGGATTATGGTGCCAGATTACGGAAACTAGGTCTGTACTCGGTGAAAGGTAGATTGATTCGAGCAGACATTATCAAATGTTGGAAGATTTTTCATGGTCATTCTGCCATTAAGATCCCTGACATGTTTGTGCTGGCACCATTGGTGAACACACGTGGACACTCACTGAAATTGGCTCACAGGCGTGCATCAGTGGATTGTAGGAAGATATTTTTTAGTCTCAGATGTTGTGCCACTTGGAACTCATTGCCTGATGATGTTGTAACCTTAACGGACCTGGGTGCATTTAAAGCTGCATTGCACTCAAATCTCTGCACATTGTTGCATGAATATATTGAATAGATTAACCATGATAATATACTAATCAAACATGACGAGTAGCTTAACTTCTCTATATTCAGAATATAGAGATCTCTATATATCTACATTCAATCTCTGTATTAAATCTTTATATTCAATCTCTGTATTCAATCTCTGTATTTAATCTCTATATTTTCTTTTTCAGAAATCTTGACTGACAGCAAAATATTAGCAGAATGTAGTGGCTACTCTAAGCATACAAATTCTGCTTAAGGTACACTTTCCAGTTCCTGTGTCTTGCCCTGACTATCTGATAACAATATTTTCCTTAATCTAGGGGACTGGCGCACCTGCAGATACGGGCTCCCCTCATCGGGCACGGTACTCATCTCTGGGTGAGTGATGCTTGAGTATATGGGGAGCCAACCAGGTGAGAAAACCAGGTGAGAACATCCCACTCCACTATTTCTAACCACATGGAACACTGACTGAATTTGGCAGCAGGATTTTGTGCAGCAAAGAAATTTGCTGCTATCAACTGAGATAAATGAATTAAATAAAAGTTGATGCAACAATGGATTTTCTCAGCAAATGATTACTTTTAAGTCAACAGAGGTTGATACAATTGATGATGTCATAAGCAGTAATCTTTACCTTTTGGCTGACACATACTGCCAAGGTTAGTGATTTGTAAAGAGGTGTACAGTGGGGAACAGTGACGTCACAGGAGTCGGGTGTCGGTAAAGATTACCACCTAACCTAGACTAAGATAATGTAGCATAATATACAAAATGTATTATAGCATAATATAATCTAACCTAACCAGAAAACCAGAATCCTCTGAAGCACTTGTGACGTTGTGACGTCACTTCCGACTCCTGTGACGTCACTGTTCCCCACTGTGCACCTCTTCACAAATCACTAACCTTGGCAGTATGTGTCGGCCGAAAGGAAAAGATTACCTCATAAGCTTACCACTTACATACACTGATATGTGGTGTATCCTGCGAGTGGCTGGGGGTAAATTTCCAGAACTAGGTAAAATGCGATTTTTCGGATTTTTTTTCTCTTCATATCTTAACGTAAAAATCATGATGCGACCACTCATTTTCTCCACAAATGATTACTTCTCAGTTGGCAAACAAATACACGACCATAATCTTCACTCTGCAAACATAGCACATCGCGTATAATTATCCGTACCTGGTGTGTCACAGACGTGATAAAGAAGACATTCAACACTTCAGGCACTCGATTTGATACTCTGACATCGAAAACCTTGTTTTGGTAAATTTCCAGAACTAGGTAAAATGCGATTTTTCGTTTTTTAAAAAATACAGGGTATCTTAACGTAAAAATCATGATGCGACCACTCATTTTCTCCGCAAATGATTACTTTTCAGTTGGCAAACAAATACACGACCATAATCAAAAATTCCGAAAAATCGCATTTTACCTAGTTCTGGAAATTTACCAAATATTCCTTGTCATGAATAAATATGGAATTAAGCCAGAAACATACATGTAAAAACTTTTCTTGTTACCACCTTAAAGCACAATAATACCAGTCAAAAAAATTAACAGTTAAAAGTTAAAAAAATAAAAATTTCTTCAAAAGCAGCTTAGGTTACGTTATGCTGGGTTAGGTTTCTTTTCTAATTTGAAAATTTCAGAAAATAAATTGCTTTTTCTGCAGTTAGAATAGGTTCGGTTAGATTAGGTTATGTTGTATTTGTATTTTTTAACATTACGTTTGATGATATGCTACCTAACCCAAACCCTTTCCTGGCATCATTTTGCTCACAACCTTAAAAGTAAGCATTCGCACAGAAAATAAGTGGTCCCATCATCTTCGTCACCTTCATAAACTTTGTATTTCAAGGAAAAATCCTAAGAGATCAAAAACACCTCTTAAGACAAATTTACCAAATTAATATGAAATGAGTGGTCCCATCATCTTATATATCATCATCTTACAATTACACAAGTCTTAACTGGTCTGCGCTTGCTCTACAGCACCATATTCCTCCACACCTGCCTCTAACTTCAACAGCTACTTCTACCAGCACAGCAGCAATATCTACCATTACGAAAATCAGATTAGTTGAGATTACAGCTCCTCGCAACCTCCCTCAGATCACAGCTCCTCGAGAGCTCCTTCAGATTACAGCCCCAGCAGCCCACCAGCCTTCCACTACTCGACTTCTGAAATCGCGACTCAACCCGCGCTGGAATTGAAATGGATTACCTGTTCAAAATTCATTTCAACAAGCCGCTCCAATATCCGCGATTTTCACATCAGCACTAGCTACCAAGCATCCTTCTTTTCTCCATACATTTCGCCATTGCGTTGTTTATGACGCATTGGTCTTTAACTCGGCACAGATTACGACACATGCGCCCTAAACTACGTTTCCTGTCATACGACACATACGTCCTAAACTTCGTGGAGGATGTGTTGATATCCCTGTTCCTGACACACACATTTTAAAGACCTTGAGATCTCCTCTCAGCCTTCTATATCTCAGTGAAAACATTCATTTTTTTTCAATCCTTCCTCATATGCCAGGTTCCCTATTCCATTAACCATTTTTGTTGCCCTCTTTTGTACTCTCTCCAAAAGCCAACAATCTTTTTCATAACTAGGGGACCAAGCTTGGACACAGTATTCCAAATGTGGCCTGACGAAACAATCAACCAGATTGTTTTGTCCTGTTTGGTCATTACAGCCTTGTTCTTCCAAAGAGCTGTGCAGAAATCAAACGGCTTTAACTCAAGGTTACTTGCCATTTACATTGGCCTTTGGTATTTCTGTAAAGACAGAGACATAAAAGATCAGTGCAACTATGAGCCACAAGGGCCCTTCTTGGTTGCACTCTGGACACTGAACCAGTTGCCCACCAAATCTGTTGATCAACCGTCCCTGGAATACAGAAAAACAAGCCCTCTATTCTGATAATGATTGTCTATGCTGTTTTTAAAGATGTTCAGTGTGCTGCTACTGACAATAGTTTCTGGCAGCTGGTTCCAGTGTTCTACTACCCTATTGGTGAAGAAATACTGTCTTAACCTTGTCCTGCTGTGATTCACTTTAACTTTGAATTGATGACCTCTAATTGCATCATTTGTTAAATTCAAACATTTCCCTGAGATATCCCTGTTCCTGACGAACACATTTTAAAGACCTTGAGATCTCCTCTCAGCCTTCTATATTTCAGTGAAAACATCTTTAATTTTTTTTTCAATCTTTTCTCATATGCCAGATTCCCTATACCATTAACCATTTGTGTTGCCCTCTTTTGTACTCTCTCCAAAAGCCAACAATCTTTTTCATCACTAGGGGACCAAGCTTGGACAAAGTATTCCAAATGTGGCCTGACATGTGCAGTAAAGCTTCCTGATGACTTCCCTCACTTTTGTATGATACATTCCTACTTATTGCCCCAAGTATTCTTAGTACCTTCTTCCTGGCTTCTTTGGTCTGTTCTGATGCCCGCAATTTTGTGTTCAAAATAACACCTAAGTCCTCCTGCTGAGTCACAGATAGTACTTGGCCACCCATCAAGTATGGAGCCTTCATATGCTGCCTACCTACATGCATGATTTGCACTTATCAAAATTAAAGAAGCCCTGTAGAAGCCCATGAGCACAAATTGGAGAAAAAATGGGGCGCATTCATAAGTACCAAGAGTCACAAGTACCAAAGTTCATAAGTTCCAAAATATGCCAGATTTGGTTTCATACCAAAAGTTGCCAGATAACTTCAAAATTCCCCAGTCAGGGTGGATTCACAAATACCAAAGGTCATAAGTACCAAAAATAGTTCTGCATTCAACCGCTAGATGACACAGTAAACGCTCAGCAGCACCAGAGCTTACCCGCGTGCCGACAGATGGCAGGACATGTGCTACAATGCTACAAATTGCTTCAAAATTGTTGCCATTTGTTCTCAGCTAATAAATCACCACAATTCCTATTGATTTCTTGCAATAAAGGAAAAACCGTTGGTAATCGGACACGCTCAGGCTGCCAGGCACTGTCGAGTTCTATTGAGATGTTTTGAAAGCGCTCCTGAGGTTGGATAATGATCAAATTTTTACGGGGTTGTTGCTGAACCCTTGAATGAGGTTCTGCCACAGGTAGGTATTTTGATTTGCGGCAATGACCAACTAGCTTAACTGGGCTTAGTTCCTGAATTCAAGTAGGTAGGTAGGTGGGTAGGTAGGTTGGGACCTACCTACATCAAACTGAAGTACAAGTATATCACAGACATTCTGGCCGGTATCTCACAGGGTCAAAAAAGGTAAATTTACAGAACTAGGTAAAATGCGATTTTTCGGATTTTTTTTTTTAATACGGGGTATCTTAACGTAAAAATCATGATGCGACCACTCATTTTCTCCGCAAATGATTACTTTTCAGTTGGCAAACAAATACACGACCATAATCTTCACTCTGCAAACATAGCACATCGCGTATAATTATCCGTACCTGGTGTCACAAACGTGATAAAGAAGACATTCAACACTTCAGGCACTCGATTTGATACTCTTTGACATCGAAAACCTTATGTTTCTGCCTTAATTCGACATTATCTCCGAGAATGCATATACTCGCAACACGCCGCGCCAGCCACCGTCGATAATGGTGGCGTCAACATTCCTTGCGATGCTGTATTATTTTATTTAAATATATTTGATGACGTCATGGCCGAAAATTTTGTTTCAGATAATTCTGGTTTTCCGGTTAGGTTAGGTTAGGTTAGGTTAGATTATATTATGATATAATATATTTTATATATTATGCTACGTTATCTTAGTCTAGGTTAGGTTAGGTTAGGTTATTTTATTTTGTTGTATTATTTATATATTCATATTTAATTATATAATATAATTATATAATAATATAATCTAACCTAACCTAACCTAACCTAACCGGAAAACCAGAATTATCCAAAACAAATTTTCTGGCCATGACGTCATCAAATATATTTAAATAAAATAATACAGCATCGCAAGGAATGTTGACGCCACCATTATCGACGGTGGCTGGCGCGGCGTGTTGCGAGTATATGCATTCTCGGAGATAATGTCGAATTAAGGCAGAAACATAAGGTTTTCGATGTCAAAGAGTATCAAATCGAGTGCCTGAAGTGTTGAATGTCTTCTTTATCACGTTTGTGACACCAGGTACGGATAATTATACGCGATGTGCTATGTTTGCAGAGTGAAGATTATGGTCGTGTATTTGTTTGCCAACTGAAAAGTAATCATTTGCGGAGAAAATGAGTGGTCGCATCATGATTTTTACGTTAAGATACCCCGTATTAAATAAAAAAAATCCGAAAAATCGCATTTTACCTAGTTCTGTAAATTTACCAAAAAGAATGTGGTGGAAGAAGGGGTTTCTCAACACTTAAGGCGTTATGCAGCATATAGCTCTACTGTGGCTTCTGTATGGCTGTACCAGTAATTGTAATGTGTTTACTGAACACAAAAATGAACAAGTTATCCATATTCGAACAGTTCCTTTCAATCAAAATCCTCTAACCACATGCAAAGAGCAACTTTATAACAGATCATTATTTTGTGTAGTGGTGTGCCATATTATGAACACAAAAATGTTGTGCAGGATTACTTCACTGTAGCTGTTGTGGTACAATTTGAACTGTTGTGTGGTGTTGTGGTATGAGCTATTAGTAGTGACTAAAAATGCTGGTGTAATTGCAAACAAATATTTAAAGTCACTTCCTTATGGTTTCCTTAAGCAAACTTATCTTGGAAGCCTAAAATGGTGTGTGCCCTTAAGCCCAAATAACTAATTAACTAAAATGGTGCCTGTGAACTTTGCAAGCTCCATAGAGCTACACAAAGGATAGGTAGAACTATGCAATCATACCTTCATATTTTGGTAGAGACAGGTCCATCATTTATGAATATCACCATCTTTTTGTTATTTATGCACTGAACATGATGTGGGAGACATCCAAGGTAGGTGTTCAGGAAACGTGTTCAGATATCTCCCTCTTCCCCTAGATACCTACACTGGTTACCTACTGCCAAGTCATGATGACTTGCAATGAACCCAAGCAAATGTGCAATTCTTAAATCACACAATGGCTTGTATGACTGGATAATTGGGAAATTTGTTGAATGTAATTTCTGAATTTTGGGAAGTGCTTTTTTAATGTAATGTTTATTAATGTGCTGAACATGATGTGCTACTCATTTCCTATGCAAATGCATAGTTTTAAACTGGGAGCCCATGACAATTCCTGAATCCACTCCTGATAGCTTTGCTGTAATCAATCTTGGCTTGCTCTGGAGGTCAAGATGGACATTCATTGCA
The DNA here is from genome assembly GCA_034440615.1 of Ashinkailepas kermadecensis. Classification (NCBI taxonomy): domain Eukaryota; kingdom Metazoa; phylum Arthropoda; class Thecostraca; family Neolepadidae; genus Ashinkailepas; species Ashinkailepas kermadecensis. The sequence continues at coordinate 75,904 of JAOTOM010003103.1, read as the reverse complement.
TGACCATGATTTAATTGAGTATTTCCCCTCCTCACTTCTATATACAAATATTAGTACATTAGGCAACATATATGATAGTGTAAAATAATCAAAAGTGCAATATTAACTAACAGCCTTGATGATCAATGACTGTGATCAGGTTAAAAACAAAGCCACTCTGAGATTCAAAACCCACACGACCTGTACAGAAAGGAAACTCCTGAACCAACTACACCAATTCGTCTAGATGGTGTCTGCTGGAATATGCTATACAGTGCATGTTGACTGGAGAGATATGGTCATTATGCACCATAAGAAGTAATGTTCAAAATAAAGAAAAGATGTAACATAACCTTTCCTAACCTATCCTACCTATCCATGTGAGAAAACACATTCTTTTTTATTTGGGTTTAGGGGAGCATTGACTGTAGTGGTCATGCAGCATCTCTTCTTAATTAAATGGAAAAGTTGCAAATTTTGTTCTCAAATTTTCAACTAAAAAAACAAACCTAACCAAACCTAAGCCAGCCTGAACTGTTCTTGAAGAAAAGATTCAATTTTGTATTTCCTCTTATTTTTCTAGCTTACAACAAAAGCCGTGCCTAGCCTAACTTAGCCAAACATAATGCCTTTGCTTCATGGAGTTAAGATGTGTGGAAAACTTTTATCATAGTTACCTTAATCTGCAATATTACAGTCTGATTCAAGCAGACATTATCACATGTCGGAAGATTTTTCATGGCCATCCTGCCATCAATATTACATACATAATATTGATGGCGCCATTGGTTTATACATATTTGATAATATTGATGGCACCATACGTTTGTGCTGGCACAATTGGTGAGCACTTGTGGATATTCCTTGAAATTGGCTCACAGATGTGCATCAGTGGATTGTAAGAAAATAGTTTTAGCCTCAGATACTGTGCCACATGTAATTCATTACCTGATCATGTAGTAACCTTAACAAACATGGCTACATTTAAAGCTGCATTGCACTCAAATCTCTACATTGTGGTAGGAATATGCTGAATAGATTAACCATTATAACATAATAGATCAAACTTGAAGAGTAGCTCTACTTCTTTATGTTTCATTTTGCTGAACTCACATTAGAAATCTTGAGTAACAACTGTCTTAGCAGATGTGGTGGCTACTATGAGCATAGAAAGCATATAAATTATGCTTAGGGATAATTTATGGAACTGATGAAACTAAACTTTCAGTTTAGTTTCATCAGTTCCTGTTACATACACTACACTCCCTATCTGATATCTGTATTTTTTCAATCTGGAGGACTGGTGTACCTGAAGATATCAGCTTGCATTGATCTGAGTGACAGGGTGGGAATTAAGGCACTTCTTCAGATATTTCATATCTGGACATGTTTGCACTTCAGGTGCATAGTGGATAGGATGGGCTTCACATGTACTCTGACATAAATGTGGGATGAACATATATAAATATATATATATATATATATATATATATATATACAACAAACAGAACCATACCCACAAAAGAGCTGGTTATTTGGCTTATGGTTCCCACTTAAACTGACCACTTTTCATAGCAGCCAACAGCCAGACCAGTCTCACACACTTCACTCAAGCCCAACCACCGGAGAGGCATAAAACTATGTGCCAAGACTACTTGCAAGACTATGTGCCTGCACACTGAATGAAATATTATCCAGTTACTCTGACTCCAGCTGAGGCATCTCCAGAAACTTGCTTTTGAGCCACCACATAGTGCAGTGTTAAATTACTCATGAAATAGGGTGGAATATAACACTTTTTTAACACGGAATCGACATCCCTTCCAAAGAAGTATCGACATCATGCTTCTTGATGTGTCTTCTTTTTTTAAATTGTCATCCCCATATCAGATGCAGCAGCAGCCTATCCTATTTGGCTGTATGCACCTTCATTGGGTCTTTCAATGTGGGGCTTCCTTTGGTGAGCTGCCCATGATCAGGATAGCCAACACATGGGTGCCTCAGGATGCAAGCAAGAGATACAACAGAATGTGACTATACCAATACTATTATCATCCCTTCTGTATTTTCTTTTTCTTTTTGCAGTTAGACTACCACCAATTAGTAGAAAGGAAATGAGACCCTGGGGAAACCGTGGACATGTAGCAAGCTAGTGGTGCCCATGGAATTTCCAGGGTCACAAGATGAAGGGTGAGGGGGGAGTACAGAAAAGATTAAGTCATTCAGACAAAGATAACTCATGCAGAATATGCATGGGTGAATACGAACCTAACAAAATCCTCCATAACAAAAAAAAAAGAAGAAAAAAAACATTCGTTCAGGCCCATCATACTTTTCTGTGTTGCCATTTATCATCTACAATGACATCCTCTATGGCAAGGTATAATTTTTAAAAGTTATCTTTATGAATTATGTGACCTAGATTCTGTCATCAGTTTTTGTTTGGTTTATATAATTACATAAAGTAACGTCTAAGACATTTCTTTAGCACATCTTTTTTCCTTGGCACCTGTTCTATTCTGGGAAATATTTGGCAAATTACACTGTTCCAGGATTTTGGTGCAGAGTATGTAATAGCAAACAGCCTATATTGTCAAAAAGTAAATTGTATAGAGAAATGTTAATGATTCTTGTATTAGTAGGTGTTGCATATTGAAAGAAGTCAGCCATAGCACATGGCAATGTATCATGTACAAATTTGTGCAGTTTTAATATGTTTTTTTTCCTGCACCATATCAGTGAACTTCAATATGTTGTACTTGATAAATAACTCATTTGTAGGATATGTATAATGTTTATAATGAATAATTTGTAATGCACGTTTCTGGGATTTTATAATTTGGTCTAATCTTGTGGGATAATTATTACCACAAATCACAGCACAGTAATTTATATAGGGAAGGATTAAGGAGTTATATAAGTATTCCAGTTCTTCACTTGTTATGAAATATTTTGCCCTCCCCCATAATACCCAAGTTTCTACTAATTATGGCTCTAACATAATCAATGTGCCCATACCAAGTCAATTTTTCATCCAGCACTATGCCAAGATACTTGATTTGTTGTTTTCTGGTCACTTTTGCCAAATTGATCACTATATCTATGTCATTACTGGGAGTTCCAGAATATATTTGATAATTTGTCTTTGTTACATTTAGAATGTCTATGCCAACTGTGTCAAAGGCCTTTTTTAAATCAATATATAAAAGCACCCTTAAACCCAAATAACAACAATAAATCAATATATAAACCACATAAAATATCTCCGTTTTCAATGGACTTCGTAATTTCATTATATAAATGCATAATGGGCATGTATGCACTATGATTTCTTCTGAAGCCAAATTCAAAAGGGTACATTGTTTAGTTCCAAATATGATGAAGGATAGGAGTGTAATATTTGTCCTAAATTTTAGAGAAGATAGGGAGTAAAGATATAGGTCTATAATTTGTGAATTTATGATGTTCTCCTGCCTTGAATATAGGTACAACAACTGCTTTCTTAAAATCGTCAGGAAATATTCCAGGTTGTAGACAGATATTAAATAGATGGGTAATCTGTTGCAATATACTTTGATATGTAAGCATTAACATTTTGTGTTGATTCCATCTATGCCACCTCCAACAGATTTCAAGTTCCTAATAATTGATTCTACTTGAGCTTCATTGGTACATATATTATCAGAAAACTTTGCATAGGTAGGTTCAGCTATGTATTCAGTAGGATCTTTTTCTGTAGGTACTATTTTTTGTCCTAGCCTTTCTCCAATAGAGACAATGAGTTCATTTAGAATGTTCCAAGTTTTTTGTTTATCCTGCTGATTGTGATAGTCCTGTTTGATAATACAGTTTTTTTTTGCATCTCTTAAGATATGAACTAAAATGTTTCTATATTGTTTGTAGTCTAATTTATTTTGTATGTTTTAATTTTTTAAGTACTTGTACAATTTATTTTGTTTATTTATGATGTCTATGATGTCTTCATGCATTATTTATAAAAGTTTCTCAGTGATAATTAGCATGCTTATACCCGCCATTGTCAATCAAGATATACGAACAACTCTTAACATAATTCCAGGTAAGAGGATTACTTATGATGTGGTCTGTCATACAATATCAGTTGGTAAGCATAGGTGTTTTGTTTTGTTTTGTTATTGCTAAAATAGTTATCCATAAGTTAAGTATCTGGTAACAAGCGAAAAAGGTACACGTATAAGTACGCTGTTGGGTTAAAATTGTGTTGAGAGAACGTATTCAGCGACGTCGCTTCCATGGCAAATTTCGACATCCTACTATACTTGTTTCGACATCTCACACTCAACGAAAAACCATTATTTTATCACTGCCATAGTGGGAAAATTTGACAGTTTTAACGATGTTCTCTGGAGTCGCACAGTGCACCAATCAGAATTGTCTGCATTGGTGTTTTCTGTTCTGAAATGTCTGACAACCAATCAATGCAACATATTTTTGCTATGTAAAAACAATTAGCAACTTTCAGCACATTGTTAAGTGTCATGCCACAAACACAGGACCTTGACTGGACCTTTGCATTGCTCAAAATCCGATGGTGGCATGAGTTGCCTCTGAGGTATCATGTAAATTAGCTGCCTAGGTATATGATCTGAGTGATTCGTGAAGTGTGATTTTTTTTGCATGGTTAGCCTTGTACTGAATCCAAAAGTGAAAGGAAAGCATGCTGCTGTGAGTTATGAGAGACAAAGCTGTGCTGATTATCATGACTCACTGCCAGGCAGTGCCATCCGTTTTTCACTTATTTGTTCCTATGCATTGGCAGTTGATTGGAAAAATGTCAAACCAGTTCTAATTGTGTATTGTTTATTTCTATTGTCCACAATCTCCAACAGCATATTGTGCCCTTTACAAGAGAAGTCATTAGCTAAAAAAACGTAAACAGAACAGGTGAACAGTTTTCAGTTCAAACAGGCAAACGACTGTCAGAACTGCATCGATGCCCGATGGCTCCGCGGCTCAGATGTGAGCGGGTGACGCAGCACAGTATCTAGCCACCTGCGTCTTAAAAGCATTCAGCGGGTTCGTGAATATGTCCGCACTTAGTGTCATCGTTAAATATGTGTTCGTTTCTCTTAATGATCTGTTAAATAAGCCACATCTAATGGTTTCTACACGTGCGTACGGTACATGAAATAAAACAGGTTGCCTATTTCTCCTGACTGGGACACATAATCCAAAGTTCTGCAATAACACTGATGGGTCCGTCCTGCCACATAAAACGTTTCGTAAAAACATGATGTCGGATTGTACGCGACGAGTTGACACATACGTCATGTTATAAAAGCGAAGAAGGTCCTGATATTGTAGAGATTCCGGTCGAGGTGTGGCACTACAGTGTTGAGCAAGCCACATGACAAATTTATGTTCTACCCTATCAATCCTGGTCAGATGTGTTGTGGCTGCGCCTGCCCAGATGACGGGGCAATACTCAAGGCGAGACCTAATGTTCGCGTTATATGCCGCCAACAGAGCAATTTTCGAGAATTTGCTGCCAGGAACCCCTGCTTGCATTGATCTAATAAACAGTCCGAGAGCTCGGTTCGCAGATGACACAGTTTTTGCCACATGTTGTGCGAATGTCAATTTGCTGTCCAGGTACACACCCAGGTCTCGCATCACAGTCTCACGCTGCAGCGTTGTATTGTGTACCTTATATTCGAAGCGCATAGGAGTACGACGGAGAGTCATTGTGAATGACCTACATTTCAGAGGGTTCAAGGATAGCATCCAGTCTGCGGACTACTTGCAGAGGGAATCAATATCCCTCTGCAGGCGGGTCGCGTCCTCCACAGACGCTACCCTCCTAAAAATGTTGACGTCATCAGCAAACATCAGACATTCCGAGTCAATCCTGGATGGCAAGGCGTTCACAAACAGGGCAAATAACAGAGGGGCCAGCAAGCTCCCTTCCGGTACACCGGAAGTGACATCAGCCCAGTCCGAGACCGCCCCGTTGACTATCACCCGCTGGCGGCGACCAGTCAGGTATGAGCGAATCAGAGAGATAATTTTGTCTGAAACATGATATGCATTTTCGAGCTTGTATAGTAACAGCTTATGGTTGACACTTTGGAAAGCCGAAGAGTAGTCCGTATAGATTGCATCTGTCTGGCAACCAGCAGCGATCGAATCCCAGGCGTGTCTCAAGAAAACTGCCAGGTTTGAAGCACATGACCTTTTTGGAATAAAACCGTGCTGGGTGTCAGTCAGTACTGGCAAAATGTGAGCACTCAAAACATTGTAAATGATTTTTTCTAAAATCTTGCCACACAGGCAAAGAAGTGAAACGGCTCGGTAGTTCGTCGGATTTTTCCGGTTGCCTTTCTTATATATTGGTGTGATGCCATTTTCCATCGGTTCGGAAATTTTCCCTGCCTGATGGAGAGGATACAAATGTTGTACAGCGGAACGCATAATTGGTCAGCACACTGTGGGAGGATTCGGGCGCTGATATTATCTGGTCCACATGCTTTGTGCGGGTCAAGTCCAATGAGAATCGTGTGGATTTGTTCTAATGAGGGCCGAAAGTCTGTGAGATTAGACAATCCGTAGTCCTGTAATGGTGGGTACTGGGCTACATCCCGTGCTGTGAACTTGGCTGAAAAGGCTCTGTTCAGCAGGTTGGCGCGTCCAACGTCATCGCTGATTAACGTGTTTCCGTCTAGCAGAGACGGAACAGAACCACTCCTTTTAAAACATTTAAAAAATGACCAGTATCGCTTTGGGTTTGTCTTAAAATCCTCCACTAGTCCCCTCAGATAACTGCAGTAGCTGCGTCCGATCAGACGTTTGAAGAAGTCGCGTTTGTCTGTGAAATCGTGCCGAATGACACCGTCACTCGGGTGCCTTTTCATTCGACGATGTGCACATTGCTTCGCGGCTAGTGCGCGCCTGGCCTCACCGTCAAACCAGGGCGGGAGTCTACGGCGAGGAGTCACGACTGGCACATGATCACGAATAGCAGCTTCGATTAACGAGTAAAACATCTCAACAGCATTGTCAACATCTAAGTCATCCAGCACGTTCCACGGTAAAAGTTCCAAACAGCGTCGCAATGAATCAAAATCTGCTCTCTCGTAGTTATAAGCAGTCGATCTTGACACAGCTGGAGGTGATGGCCTCGGCAGAAGAAACTTAGCCTGGATCTCGTCATGGTCCGAGTCTATGATTCCCTTCCGAACGAAGGTCTCTGCTGCAATGTCCATAGTGAGTACCAAGTCTAAAATGTTGTTTGCTCTTGTCGCTTGAGTGACGTATTGTCGCAGGCCGTGGAAATCGCACGCTTTCAGGAAGCAGTTGGCTCTGGCCGTTGGTCTTAGCCTGACCGGGTTGGCCCAATCGGATGCAGACAGTACCCAGCCAAGCTCAGGAATGTTGAAGTCGCCCAGGACTATCAGCCGGCGTCCCGGTGGGAGCTCGCCTAAATGCCGAAAAATTTGCATAATGGAACTCAAACCTTTATTTTATCCCAGTAATCAGTTCTATCTAAGTCAAGCTCACCTGAGCTGCACCTAACCATGAGTGGAACCAGTGGAGCAGCCAGGATTTTCCTAGTGTGGTGGGTCCTGACCCAAATACAGATGTGAAGAAACAAAAAGTTTTTGGCATGAAGTTCTTTTTTGGTTAACTTAGGCACTTTGGCCTCCTCAGGCCATTTCGTGCTGGTGGCATGAAGCCCACTGAAAATTTGTGATATTTCAGTTTAAGGTATTTTTTGCATTTTCTTCGAATTTCTCTGTACAATGCAAGTTTATAAATGTGTTTAACATGATGCAACCACTCATTTCCTCTGCAAATGTATACTTTTCAGTTCAGAGGCAAAATATTGCCCAAAAAGGGCATTGAGTTCAGTAATATAGCATAAGAAGTAATGCTCAAAATAAAGAAAAATTGTAGGATAACGTCTAGTCTTACCTGGCCTAACCTTTCATGCTAGAATGCAAATTACTGTATTATCAACATGGTGATTGCACCTTAAATCCCCCAAAGAACATAAATTCTTTATTAAATGGGAAATTTTCAAGGCATTTTTGTCCTGAAAAAAAATGTGAAGTTAAAAACACCAGCCTAACCTAGCCTGACCTGTTTTTGAAGACTCATGTGAGATCACTCATGAAGCCAGGGGATCCAGACCTCCTCCAACCTACCCAATCTCCAGACATGCTTGGTGGGTTAGAGAAACATCAAATATGCATGCTTCTTCAACTTATCCTACATTCACTGTAAATAAAAATAGTAACATCTAAGAAGGGTGCTGCCAGGATTTTCTTGAGGGGCCTGACCTCAAAGTATTTCATATCATCAGGTTTCAGTGTGCAAAGTATGCTGAAAATATTTGGTTTAGTGTAGTGTAACTCCCAAAGTTATTGTTTTGTCTAGTGCATCTGTGTCTGACAAATTAGAGTAATGCATTCACCTAACACTCTTGTATGGTGTATGATGTATGGTGTTAACACTTGTATGACTTATAAGTACAAAACATGATAAATATATGTAGTGCTTATTCACTGTAATGCATGGCTGACATTGCCATAGCACATCATGATGTGTCGTAGGAATGTTTTGATGAGAACACGTACATTATGCTGTTTGACTTGGTACTCGATTCGATATATTCCCACCTACAGGAGTAAAGTGGAACTGCCCATTCCGAAAAGAAAACAGCTGATAATTATGTCTAACTTGTTTTATGATTGTGGTTAGTGGTAGATCAGTTGGAGTTCAGGACCTGCATGTAAGTAGTGCTTCATGATTTAGGAAGCACTTGCACTGTTTTTCAGCATTCTGCACAAAAAATTCCAGTGTAGTGAATTGGTTTGTTACCCATAGCTTGCTTTCGCGAATGGTCAATTCTGGTCGAAGCGCCCTGAAGCCCAAATACCTAACCATAGCTTGCCTTTGGTGTTAGTGATTCATCTTTTTCTCCCCTAGGTCAATCCTTTCATTTGAGTGCTAAAGGGTGAAATGCTGAGTAAAGAAATCGCTTCAAAATGCATGTCGCCGCCTTGGTAGCTCATTTGTTGGCCTAGCTCAGTTGTTGGAGTGCTGGCCTGTACTGGTCCACCTGTCCTGACAAGATAGGGTTCCATTCGCTCCGCACGCTCGCGTTTAGCCCGCGGCTGGGAGGGTGAGTTGGCAATTGGTCCGATGGGTAATCGGACAAATGTACGTAAAGCAAATGTACGTAAGCGCAAATGTACGTATGCGCAAATGTATATGGGCACAAAAGTACGGAAGTGCAAATGTACATATGCGCGAAAATGTACGTAAGTGGAAATGTACGTATGCGCAAATGTACGTAAGCGTAAATGTGTCTAAGCGCAAACGTACGTAAGCGCAAATGTATGTATGGGCAAATGTACGTAAGCGCAACAGTACGTAAACGTAAAAGATGCAACAGCAAATGTACGTATGAGTCAATGTACGTACATTTGGGCATACGTACTTTTGGGTTTAAGCACATTTGGTTAGGTGCATATCCCATACGTACATTTGCTCTTACGTACATTTCCTCTCGCGTACATTTACCATAATGTAAGGATGTTAAAGCTAATGTGACCGTTCGAGAATCTCTGGAATGCACTATCTGTGTCACCGCGATAAGGCCGCGTGAGGTACCAAAACACGAGCATTAGCTATCACCTCAAGAACGTCAGGCATGCAGCCCATCCGACCTACCATAGATAAGATCCATGTCCCGCTCCCAATGTCCGATTGTTAGTCTCTGTGATGAGATCACCTTACGAGGTTATAACCGATAAGAGCCGAGCTCGTGTCGAGGAGTTCGCATACCACGAGCAATTGGCGCCACCAGCCGGGTGCCTTTCTCGAACCGACGTCGGTCGCCCCGGCACCACCGGACACCGCTCCTGCATAAACTGCAGACTCAACGTGCGACCGCCCGGACGGGGAGTGCACGAGCGACGACCCCACGACCTCTGGCGAATCCCGACACAGAAGCATCCAGCCGGGGCGATGGCCGCCGACACTGGCAGCCAATCAGATCCCGGGACACATTTGACTAGCGCGTCATATTGAGTCGGCCAATGAGAGTGCGGTTTGTACGCCGATGATGTGTTTGCGTGGGTCGACTCGTGTTTATATATGTGTGTGCTGATGGAAATAAAGGAGAATCCCCCGGAGACCGTCAGGAAGAAGGTCCCCAACAGAACGAGCGTTTTCTGGTCGAGCGAGCGAGGGCTCGCCCGTCACGGCTCAGGTGTAGGCGACTTCAAACCAAACTCCGTCGTCATCACGTATCACTTTATTCCGGGAGTCTTAATATCGTCAACGCCGAGTTCAAAACCCTAGATTCCCCACGGCCAGGGAAAAACTACCCGACAATAAGTACATTTGTAAGATGTAATTTCGTGCTCAGGCATAAAAATTTCATGCTGGCATCATCAAACCCACAATTCTTCCAACTATTTCACATATCGACAGTACTATTGGGGGGGGGGGGCAAAATACATGAAGGCAATGGGCTGGCCCAAATAGATTGGGGGCACACTCCATATGGCCCATGTTGAAAGTTGAAATTAGGGGGGGGGACTAAGCCAACATTGAGGGAATTGTAAGTCATAATTATATAACTCATTCCCCTCAAAGTTATATAACACTACATCCCTGGTGGTCACTCATAATGACCCCATTCAACACATACAAAATACCAATGGGGTGAGTGTGGGCAATTTGGGAGAATGGAATATAAAAAGATATCAAGACAAAAATCAACATCTGACCGATGGGAAAAGGAGAGAGTTGATCAGCAGACAATGTCAAGGCCTACCATTGGCCCATGCCATGCTATGGAGATTGGTTTCAAAACATTTAGATGGGATCTTATAATGCACAATGAGAGATCGGTAATGCTATATGACCTAGCAGCTGAATGTGTTGTAAAAGAGCCCAAGGTTATTATTATGTGCCAATTTATTTATTTCATTTATTTATTTATTTCACAATACATGCCCTCCACGTATAGTGGCTATTATGGACAGTCTGGGTATAACTCAGATATTTACAAAGAAAGGATAGATTTGTGGTCAATAGTGGGAACACACGCGCAACAAACATTCATACACCAACATAATACAATACCCATATCACTCTCTGCACTACACACACCGTGCTTGCAACACGAGCTGTAAACGAGTAGGTTATTGAAGTGATATGAAAGCGATGGACTAAATGTGAGTGCATGGTGTACACAAATATATTTTGTAAGTTGTGTTTGTGACTAGTGTTGCTCGTGGAGATAAGCTCGTACGCGCTTCTTGAAGTACAGCTTCAATGTTTTTGTTTCAGTAGGGAGTTTGTTGTAGTGGAAGACAGACGAATAGAGAAATATCCTGCGGCCCGCCTCTCTGTGTATGGCTGGTAGGTGCAGGTGGTCGTCTGCACGCGTATGACGGTTTCGCAGGGTAGAGTTTGCAGAGATTTGACCGGCAATGTGCGTTGGCTCACCCGTCAGAATGATCTTGTGGAGCAAAGTAAGGCTGTGAAATAGATGCAGATCAGCTGCGGTGAGAAGACCCAACTCGTTACGGGCATCAGAAATATGATCAAATTTCCGTAGACCTGACACGACTCTAGTGACAAAGTTAATGATTTTGTCTAGTCTGTGGATGTTTGCTGCCGACCCGTTCCCATAAACAGATATCCAGTAGCGGATATTGGATATAACTAGGCTATTGACTATAGTGAAGAGGGTACTGGTTGGCAGATGGTGCCGCAGATGGCTCAGGGCCATACGGAATCCAGTGCACTTGCGGACCACGACAGCTACATGGGAATCCCACGACATGTGGCGACCAAATGTCACCCCAAGGTTCCTACACGAATGACTCATATATCACAGCGTCCCTAAAGCACACTCGTATCGGTGTAATATTGCGAAGATTCTGACGCGATCCGAACGTAAGAAGCGGAGAAGCCCATGCCCGTTGGTCCGGCCTCAGACTGTGACTGGCTGTTGCTGATGCCTTAGCATTCTGCAGAAGTTGATCCATAAATTTGTGTGGGGGCAGGGTGCCTTTTGGTGTCTTTTGGCTGAAATCAGTTCACTGGGGCGGGGGTGCACTGAAATCTCCCAGAGAAGTGCCCTATTCCCATCAGAATGGCACCACCTGTCCATGGGTTTGCTCAGACCATCCTAAAAAAACCACAGTGATCCACTGTGATTCGTCTTTGTGTGTCTAAACAAAATCCAAAATGTTGTATGGTATCAATGTATCATGGTATCAGACAACCTCAACATAATTTGTGTTTTGTACCATTGCCCTAATTCATATTGTACAGTCGTATATATATATATATATATATGCATGCGTGTTTGTGGATGTAATTTCGGGCTTATTTGTTTATTAGCCTACTTCTTTTAATGTACAAACTATTCTGCCTCGCTTATATCATCCTCAAAGAGACCACAGTGTTCCTCTGTGATTCGCCTTTGTGTGTCTCAACATAATCCCAAATGCCGTATGATATCAGCTAAGGTCACCTGTATACTTCATAGCTATGGACATGACAAATATGTGTTTCATACGTTCATCTCACTTTCCAGAAAACGTTTTTCTTCCGACTTTCGGCAGCGATGCAATCAGCATCCACGTTGTGCTATCCAGGGCGGGATGTGGTTGACATGGAAACAATGCTGATATTCATATGTTCGATATTATGTCCATATCCCATATTCCATTGTATGTTTCTTTCCACCATCCCTCGTGTCAAGATGAATAATACTGCGTATTGTGTCTGTTTTTGTCTTTGTGACCTAACTTATACAGCTGAACCGTGCCCGGCAGGTGCAGCCTTTGTGCGCTATGCGGTGTACGCGCCTGCCATCACTCGCCATGCGGCTGCAGAATCATTTGGCACCGTCATATGATGCCAGCTTCAGTGAACACATGTCCAGCTTCAGTGAACGCATGGCATACAGACATATCTCCAGTGAGCGGAAATCACACGGCGGCACCAGCATTGCGCTGACATCCCACAGGCAGCGTCGCGGGGCGTGCGCTTATCGTCCGCACAGTCAGTTAGTCAACATGATGCGGATGCATCGTCACTGAGGGCATGTCAAACGGTCGGTAGTGCCAAGGAGCGTCTTCTGACTGCAGCGTCGATGTGAGCGAGCCCTAGAACCGAATCGATTCGGAGTAACATCAGTTACTCAGTGCAACATCAGTGAGCGAACGGGGACGCTGTACCCACAGCGTCAGCGGATGTATAAACCGTAGCGTCAGAATCCTGAATCGTAGCGTCAGAATCGTGGAACATGACCACGTGGTTGATCGCGATCGACCCGTCGTATGGAACAAACACGGTGAACATGATCGCACATGCTGAGCGAGGGTTACCTGTGGCGTGAAATACGATGGTGGTTTCGTCTACCACAGATCACGCCTATTGCGAAATGAGATGGTTACCTTGTCAACTTGGCAATGTATTTCATTTGATTTGTGAGTGATGTGTCGTACCCTTGAACGGCAAAATTGTTCTCATCACAAATAAATTGTGACGTATTGATCAGCTTCTTTGGAAGGGAATATCTGCGTGTTCAACGGCACATACACACACACACACACACACACGAGCACACATTATGTATATGTGTGTGTGTGTGTGTGTGAACACAGCAATTGGAGCATAATTTTATTAACGTTTCTGCTCACGCCTTTCTCAAGCTAACTCCCAGATGATGATGATGAAAATTGTCCGGGTGTTAGCTTGAGAAAGACGTGAGCCGAAACGTTGTTAATAAAATTGTGCTCCCATTGCTCTGTGTTCTCACAATTTGTCATTCCATCCTAACTAGTACATATATATATATATATATATATATATATATATATATATATATATATATATATATATATATATATATATATATATATATATATATATATATAATATATATATATATATATATATATATATATATATTACTTTACTAGTTATGATGGAATGTTCCCGTAACCGTCGCGCGACCACGGCATTTCGCCGTATTTGTGCGTATATGGTGAGCTGCAACACCTCCGCGTCGCTTTAAAACCAAGGGGGACATGTAACAAATATTAGTGTGTTGCACGTCACGATACCTTGCTATTGACACCCACTTGTTATGCTTCGGGTTGCTATCATGTATGACATGTGTCAGGCTAATAAAGCTGGACATCTACACAAACAAAAAACAAGTTTTGACCTGCACCCGGGTGTGTCGCTTTATGAAAATGATTGGGATGGCTCAAGTGTCCGAAGATATGGATGGGTTCCTCGCAAATACACTGAACACACAAACACGGAAAATGTTAATTCGTGTTGATTATAAGGCACATTACTTGACTACGACACATCGAATGCCAGATAATAAATGTCATTGCGGTATGAAAAGACCAGTACTACGCAGGCATGTTCTTTATTTCGCATTTCTGAGGTCTCTTGATAGCACATTCGATACGCGAGACTTGTCGGTTGACATTCTACCACACCATTCATCGCTAAATCCAACGACAGGGCCATCGTGATGGATATGGGAGGAGCGTCCCCCAGTCATTTTCCTGTGGGTATTGTCCCACACAGTCGAGGAATACGTTGCCTGAAACGTTCGCTTTTCAACCTCCGACGCCCCGCCTCTTCACCTCCGATTTATTACAGCCTCGCTTCAACTTAAAGCGGTCCCTCTACTTTAGACTAGCGATGTCGTTTTATGGGATGAATCAGTCGGGCCCAGGGTCTGACCTGCAGGTATAGCCAATATTTCCTCAATGGGTGCGTGGTGGGAGTGAGGGTGGAACAACCGTAGGAACTGGGATTTCGGCTGGTATTCCTATTTTCGAGATCGAAAAATGTGACAAAACGTTTTTCTTTATATTTCAATATCCCATTATTGGGTACACTACGCCCATTATGGCCGTTTTAGCATGGTATTTTGGTCCATAGTTGTCTTATTGCGCAATAAGATGTTTAAGCGTGTTATATACCTATGCTTATTTGTGGATTCACGCACCTACATGTATAGGTAATGTGAGGCCGCTAACACAATGTTTAAAATACGAAGAGCAGAATGAAATTGTTTCACGTCGATATGTGAACGACTTATCTGCAGATAAAAATGTTACGTAAGTCTTAGGAAAACATCGGTGTGGCCCAAGCATCCTCGGTGGACTTCCGTCAAGTTAGCAACATGCCCATATTGACATTTAACTTCATATTCATTGCATATCGCTGAAGAGGGGACTACTCAGATTTCCTTCAAAATTGGCACGCATTGTGCGCGTTCAATTGTGCCTTCAAAATTGACACACGACGCGCTGATCGCTGACGCGTCCTAACCATACACGGTCAACGGTCAGGTTCACTGAGGTCAGACTATTTATATTTTCTTCAAAGTTGGCACACGGGCAGTCCTTGCCGTGCCGATCAGCATAAGCATAACAGCTAACAATGACGTTTATAAACAGCTGAGTTATTTGAGTCGGAACTTCGTCACACATTCGGGGTACATACACAATGTACAGTGATCAAAACGAATATCAGTCTGCACGTCATGTTCAGTGGCGGATCCAGAGGGGGCATACCCCTCCCCTTTCGCCTCTGAAGGGCTCAAGCGTTAAACACATGTTTCGACATTGGGCCGTGACGAAGCACACAAGAAATTTGGCGATCCACGGGACCTCCGGTCAACCAGTGAAGGCCCTGGGCCGATGTGAAGGGGCCCTGGGCCGTTATAAAGAGTCACTGGGCGGATATGAAGTGCCCCTGGGCCAATATGAAGGGACAATGAGCCAATATGAAGGGACACTGGGCCGATATAGGGGGCCCCTAGGCCGATATATGGGCCACTAGGCCGACATGTGGGGCCCCTAGGCCGACATGTGGGGCCCCTAGTTCCAGGCCTCCCGGGCGAAAATAGTATTTTGTATTTGCGAGATTTAACAAACCGATTCCATAAAATGGATTAATATTTGGTTTGTGTCAGAATACAGCCAGATACATTTCACAAACATGAGCAAAAATGAAAGCGGCAAGACAATAGGATACAGGGGAAAACCGAACACTGAAGTCAATTTATAAGACGTTGTTCAGCATCGCGACGAACTCGCCCCGTGTCCGAGAAGCGGAAGTGGCCGGGGGCAGTAGGTTCCAGGCCGAGGCTGCCCGGAAGGAGAAGGTTCTACGTGACATGCTGAGGCGGAAAGGCGGTGGCTCCAGTGCCCCAGCCACCGTCGCACGAGTGGAGCGCCGGGAGACATCCGACCGCCGGCGGAACAGAGAACGGATCGCCTCGGGGGTTCGCGGATCATTCAGGGCTCTGAACACGGCGATGTTGTCGCGGTGGGTGATGAGGTCACGGACACTGCGCCAGCCCAGCGTTGCCACTGTCGGCGAGATATGATCACGACGACGAGCCCCTACGACGATCCTAGCCCCGAAATTGATCACCTTCTGCACTCGTCCAAGGTGACATTGGGCAGCCCCGCCCCATACAGTGAGGCAGTATAGGATGTATGGAAAGACGTGAGACTGAATTAGGAGTTTGCGTGCTTCAGGTGTGAGATGGTGACGGATATTGTGGAGACAGAACAAGGTGGAGTTGCACTTTTTGACAACGTAGGATATGTGCTCCTCCCAGGATAGGGTGCGGTCAATGATGACTCCCAGCATCTTCACGAATGGCGAGGGGGTTAGGACGTGACTGCCAATGTTGAGTTGGTAGGATGTGGCTTTTTTAGGGATTGGGTCGTGCCGACAAGCAGTAGGGTAGTTTTAGTGGGGTTCATCTTCAAGGAGTTGGATGTGAAGTAAGACTGAATAGCAAGGATGGTGTTCTCCTGCCGGGATTTAAGAACGGGTAATTCATCAGGATGTGCAGTCTAGCAGCTGGGTGTCGTCGGCATATGATACCAGGCGTCCGTATGGAAGGTATGCTGGCAGGTCATTCATGAAGATGCTGAACAGCAAGGGACCAACCAGGGATCCCTGAGGAACACCATGGGATAGCGGAAGGGATAAAGAGCCGCCCCTCACCACCTGCCGCCGGTCAGTAAGGTATTTTGTATTTGTATTAACCACCTCGGGTCGACGCCGTACCACTGCAGCTTGGTTGGTTGGTTGGTTGTTGGAGTTTAGGGGCGCATCGACTGCGTCGGTCATGTAGCGCCCATATCATCGTTAATCAGGCAGTGAAATGTAAACAAAAGTCAGCCAGAATTGCATGTCACGAGGTTAAGTACAATTGTAATATCATACCGTGCTACGATTCTCATGTGGTGAGGTATAAAAACGCGTTACCGAGGGGTATATATCGCAGAAAATTTTATTTCTGATAGGAAGCGGAAGAGCCGTCCCGATTGGATGATTGATGACTCGTTCCCTAATACTTCCCTAAGGGAGAGAGAGGTACGCCCAAAATGACGCCTTCGCTCCTGGTTAAGTAGGCTGCAGGCAATTAGTACGTGGCACACTGAGAGTGCATCATGGCACCTTGGGCAGAGCGGACTGTCATCGTTGGTCAAAAGGTAGCGGTGAGTCTCATACGTGTGGCCAATTCGCAGGCGACATAGTGTCACCTCGTTCCGTCTGACGTCATGTGATGATGATAGCCATTCACCAAGATAGGGTTTGATTGTTCTCAACTTGTTGCTTACCGTGTCGTCCCAACTGACCTGCCACCTCTTGAAGAGGAGGCATTTTATTTCCGGATAGAAATCGGTAGCAGGGAGGGGGAGACATCGTGTGTAGGGAGCAAGAGCAGCACGCTTTGCTGCAGTATCAGCAGCCTCATTGCCACTGATTCCCACGTGTACCACTGCAGCTTCCGCAGGAGGATATCATGGTCGACGCTGTCGAATGCTTTGCTTAGGTCGATTGAGATGACCGAAGCGATGTGACCAGTGTCGACACGACGTGTGATCCACTCGACAGCGTCGACCAGGGGGTCCTCCGTCGAATGGCATGGCCTGTATGCATACTGGGAGGAGGAAAGAATGTGATTAGTGACCAGATAAGAGGACAGCTGGATACATACTACTTTTTCACATAACTTGGATAAGACTGGCAAAATAGAGATTGGACGAAAGTTACTGGCGACATCGCGAGGCCCTGATTTGTGAAGTGGAACAACCGAAGCAGTTTTCCACGAGGTAGGGAACACGCAGGAGACGACAGAAGTGTTAATGATGTGAAGTAGGTGAGGCCCGAGAACCGGAAAACAGTTGCGGAGAGCGTGCAGTGGTACGCCATCGACGCCAACCGCTTTCGACGAAGACATCTCACATATGGCTCTGAATAGTTCGGGCAGGGTCACCGGGTGTAGCCGGAGGCCGGTGGTAGTCACACAAGGTGGTCGCGGAGGGATGAGTGGAACGCCGCGGTTGCCAGCAACGAGATCAGCGGCAATGCGTGGGCCCACGGAAGCAAAGTGACGATTAAATTCGTCCGCCACCGTCGCTGCCAGGCCCCTCACGGCCCCCTCCCCCCCCCCGGCCGGTCGGAGCGCAAAGTCCCGGATGTGGCGCCAGAAATTGGCACGGTCTGTCAGCATTTGCGCACACACAAAGTCACGCCTGGCTTTTGCAAACGCACATTTCACACGGTTTCGCAGCATCCGATAAGCTACCAAGTAATAATCCGTGCGATAGCTCCGCCAAGACTGAAAAGCCTGGTCACGGTCACGCATGAGCTGCAGCAGGTACGGACTGTCACCTACCCACGGGCAACATGCCCGGCGGGGGTGGACGGTCTTGAGGGGACAATACACGTTCACCGCCACATGCCACAAGTGCATGAACTCCTTTAGTTTCGCGTCCACCCCCACTGCCTGGTACATACTGCTCCAGTCCGCCTGCAAGAAATGAAGGCACAAGGCGTCCCAGGTAATCTTGCGCCAGGGGCGATAGGTGAAGGACGCCTGGCGACACCGCAGCCCGCGGTAGGGCACGCGCACAATTATTGTCAGATGGTCAGCAATCGGTATGAGTGGCAGCTGAATGGCCGACTCAATATCCGGGACATTGGTGATGATATGGTCCAGCAGTGTTGCCGTCGGCCACAGATGGGTCGGCTGCCGGACAAGCTGAGAGAGGCCGAGATCCTGCAGCACCTGTCCGTAGCGACGAACACCGGGGCAGTCGGAACGAAGAAGGTTGACGTTCATATCGCCCAGGCAAAAGGTTGGCTTGCCGAGACTGATGGCGGCACGCAGCTGGTCTTGTAGCTCGTCCAGGCCGTCAGATACGGGCTCCGATGGCGGGCGGTAAACCACCCCCACAGTGACAGCACGGCGTCCCCCGCCACTCACAGACACCCACAGCGTTTCTGTTTCTGTTTGTTTGGTTGGGCACTTCGGCCTGCTCAGGCCATTTCGTGCCGTGAGTGGAATGAATGAATAGTTATGTCTTGATAGTCAGTCTATAGTTCTTGAAGCAAGTTGGTTTTTCGGAGAAAAAAGAAACGTAGATTAATGAGGAATGGGTGCTGATCTCCTAATAGTGTAGGTAAAGAAAAGGGGATGTTATGTGTACGGCAGTAGCTGATAAGTGTTTTTCTATGGTCATGGTAACGTTGACAGTGTAGGAGAATATGTGAAACTGTAAGAAGAGTGTTGCATGATGGGCATGAAGGTCAAGGTGAAGCAGTGTATATATATCGATGTGTGAGAAAGGTGTGACCTATGCGGAGCCGGGATAGAACTTTTTCATCTTGTCTGTTTTTTCTGTATGATGTGGTCCAGTTTTCGATGACAGGTTTGATGAGACGTAATTGTGTGTGGTTTGTTGTGTCAGTCCATTGTTGGTTCCAAAAATGTTAAATGTTTTGTCGTATTGTTTAATTGATGGCGTCAAAATGTGGTGGGATTTCTGTGATGTGTGGTAATTGTAATGAATGTTTGGCGAAATGATCTGCTTTTTCGTTTCCTGGGATGTCACAGTGGCTGGGCACCCACAGGAAACGGACCTTCATGCCCATCAGATGAAGTGTTTCAAGTGTGTTATAAATGGAAATATGGCAATGGTGCGAAAAAGAAAGTGAAGAAAGAGATTGAAGAACAGATTTTGAGTCGGAACAAATGACGACATGGCGCATGGGGTGACACATCGAACGGTTGCGGACGTAGCGAAGGGCAGTGAGAATGGCGTGTAATTCGGCGATGAAAATGGAGGTCCCGTTTGGCAAGCGATGTTGTTGTGTGTATGTACCGGAAACAATGGCATTTCCTGTGCAATTTGCGTCTTTGGATCCGTCGGTGAAAACAAAAGGAACATGATGATAACGAGAACGAAACTGGTGGAATTTTTGTTTGGCGTATTCTGGACAAAGCTGTGATTTTGGAGTGGTGGTGAGATAGACAATATGTCTCTCAGCCATCTGCCACGGTGGTGTAGTTGGTGAAGAGAGAGCTGTAATATGTAGAATGTTGTAATGGAGTTGTGTAGAAAATGTTTTAATGCGTGAAGCTATGGTAAGCCCGGTTCGCTTTTCGGCGGGACCTAAATATTCGTGGTGTAGATTTGGGAGAATTTCTAAAGATGCGTGTGTGGGGTGGTGTTCTCGAAATTGAATTTTGCGGCATATCGGAGTGTTTGTTCAATTCTTCGGAGACCTAATGGTGGAATTCCTGATTCGGTTTGTAAAGAAGTAATGGGAGACTGGTCATTGCACCGAGTGCTATGCGAATGAATTTATTTTGTAAGATGTCCAAAAGCTTCAAAGCGGTGGTACTGCCACTTGCGTAAACTATGGAGCCATATACTATGATGGGAAGAACCAAGGATTTGTATAATTGTAATAGCGTGTGACGATCAGATCCGAATGATGAAGACGTAATACAGCGAAATAAGTTGAGTCTGTGGAAACATTTGGCCTGGATGTGTTTGACGTCCTGGTGCATGGAAAGCTTGCGATCGAAAATAACACCAAGAAATTTGAACGAATTTACAAAATGTATGTCAGTGTTTCCGAGGTGAAGTGGTGTATCTGGATTTGGGCACGGAATTGATTTGCTGAATATCATTGTGGCAGATTTTGGAGCTGAAAATGTGAAACCGTATTTGATGGACCATTGGTGTATCCGGTCAAGTGCGTTTTGTAATCTAATTAAACAATGATCATAATTTTTGCCGGAACACCAAATCGCACTATCGTCCGCAAACAGCGAGTATGATAGATTGGCAGGCATGTTATCGAAAATGTCATTAATGATGATGTTGAATAATACTGGTGAAATACAACTCCCCTGTGGTAATCCGTTCTGTAGAAAACGTGGATCGGAAATCGCTGACCTGCACCGGAGATGAAAATGACGGGAACCAGACAGAAATCCTATCAAATAATGAGCTAAATTTCCTTTGACGCCGAAGTGAAGGAGTTTGGAAATTAATGCCGGTTTGTATACCATATCATATGCTTTACTAATGTCTAAAAATACTGCAATGGTGTGTTCGTGTTTTTTTTATAACCAAGGCCTATGTCAGTTTCTAATCGAATGAGATGATCTATTGTACTATGGCCTTGACGAAAACCGCATTGAATTGGAGATAACAGATGATTTGTTTCTAAGTACCATGTCAGTCTTTTTACAATCATACGTTCTAAAAGTTTTCCTAGACAACTGGTGAGAGCGATGGGTCGGAAATTATTGGGGTTGCTGTGGTTTTTGCCTGGTTTTGGAATAGGGATGATGAGGGCTTCCTTCCAGTTTTTGGGGAAAGTATGGCCAGACCATAATGTATTAAATGTTTGTAAGATACAATGTTTTGTGTCGTTGGATAAATGTCTGAAAAAAGAATAATGTACATTGTCGGGACCTACAGAAGTATTACCGGCTGAGGAAATTGCTGTATCTAGTTCTGAAAATTGAAATGGGATATTGTATGTTTCAGTGTTGTCCGAATCGAATTGTGCCAAATCGGTGTGAAATGTGTGTTGTGCATTTTGGAGAAATTCCGGTCTGTAGTTGTTGTCAGAGCTATCGTGAGCCATGGTGTCCGCTATTGTATTTACTATTGTTCGTGGTCTGTAATTGTGGTGTTTTGAATTTTTAGTGCCGGGAGTGATTTAAATGGAGTGCGTCCTGATAAGCGGCGAATTAACTGCCAGATTTTGCTTAAAGGTGTTCGAGAGGTGATTTGTTGTAGATAAAGTGACCATGAACGGCGACGAGCTTCGCGAATGATGCGGCGTGTCTTCGCACGTTCATAATTACGGCTGACTAAATTTTGTTGGTCGGGATGACGTAAATATTTTCTAAATGCTCTCTTTCTTGCGGCTATTGCTCGGGAAACTTCTATCGACCACCAGGGGACTGGTGTTCTTTTGTGAAAGGTTTTGTTAGTGGAATGGCGGTGGAAGCTGCTTCGAGAAGTGTTCTGGTAACTTGGTTGATGTTTTCGACGGGAGAAATGTTGGGGTTGTATTGAATATGTGAAAGTTCCTGAAAAGTTGTCCAATCGGCCTTCGAGATTTTCCAGCGAGGGACAAAACTTGGTGTTGTATCTGCCGCAGTTGAAAATGTGGGTGTTAATTTAATGGGGTAATGATCGCTGGCATGAATATCAGTGTCTATGGTCCAATCATAATCATTGGCCAGAGTCGGAGAGCATATTGATAAATCAATAGCTGTTTCTGTACTATGTCCAAGGTGAAAAAAGGTTGGTTCTCCGGTGTTCAGTAATACTAAATTATGTCGGTCTACAATTTGTTCAATGATGCGGCCGCGAGTGTCTGGAAGTATGCGTGTTCTATCCCACGCTGGGCTATGGGCATTAAAATCGCCGAGTAATATGAAAGGATTCTTGAATTGTGTTATCAGGTTGTCTAAGTGTATCAAAATGTTTGTGTTATCTGTTTGTGGTGGAATATAAATGGAACATACATCCACATTCCTACCATGCAAACGCAAAGTACAAGCTACGGCTTGCAAAGGTGAATTCAGTGTAATTTGTGTATGTGTAAAATCATTGTTGATGTACAGTGCTGTACCGCCACTGCGATGTGGTCCACGGACCTCATCGTGACGGTACAGTGAGTAATTTGAAAGATTGAAATTATATGTATCTGTGGGTAAGAACCAGGTTTCCTGAAGAGCGATGAGAATAGGTGTGATAATACTAAAGAAAGCTTTCATTTCGGCCCATTTGGATAATAAACTATGGCAATTCCATTGTAAAAATACAGACATTGGGAGAAATATTATTGTTTGTGTGCACCTTTCGGTGCGTGTCTCATCCATGCGTGGAGGTCAGGCAGGCGTGTTGTTTGATGTCGGACGGCTGCACCCGAGCCGTCCGGTTGGTCGGTGACCTTGGCGGCCGACTCTCGGCCGCGCACCACTGCCGCTGGGGATGCCCGCCGGCTGGGAGCCGGTCGGGTCACGTGGTCGCCGGCTTGTACCGGGTTTCGTTGGTGCGCCACCGAAGTGGCTCGCGTTTCCCCGGCAGCCGAATGGCTGCGGGGTCTGGAATTCCTTGTGGAATTTGTTGGCGTTTGTTTGGTCGGAATGGTCTGGGTGTTGGGAGTCGGGGCGGTTTGTGTCGGAGTGGTCTGGGTGTTGGGAGCCAGGGTGGGTGGTGTCGGTGTGGTCAGTGGAGTAAGTTTTTTAAGTGGAGCTAAACCTGGAATAATATCTGTTTGCATCGAGATGGAGGTAGTGGTGACGCGACGTGTGGGGGGAGCAACGGTGGCCGCCTGAGCGTACGTTTTCGCTGATGGGAAGGTGGCCTCGACAGACCGTCGTGCCTGGGGGTATGACACCCCGGTCGTGGCCTTCACAGCGCATACCTCCTTCTCCTTGCGCCAAACTGGGCATTGATTGGAAGTGGTGAGGTGATCGGATGTGTTGCAGCTGAGGCAGTGGGCAGGCTTCGAGCAGGTGGATTCGGGATGAGGTGTTTCTCCGCATTTGGGGCACCGGGCGGACTGGCGACATGTTTTACTGCCATGGCCGAAGCGCTGACAGTTAAAACAGCGGAGAGGATTAGGAATAAAGACACGGACTTGGAATCGTAGGTATCCGGCGACTAGGGTCTTGGGAAGATTGGTAGAACTGAAGGTAAGGACAAGGAGGTTCGTATCGCGTTTCTGACCGTCTTTAAAGGAGGTGATTCGATGGACGTGGGTCACCCCCTCCGGTCTGAGCTCCGTCTGGATTTCCGCTTCAGTCATGAAGCGGAGCTCCGGCGCGAAGACGGTGCCCTTGGTGGTGTTGCGGTTGGAATGGAGAGTGATGGTGACGGATTTTCCACAAAATGTGGTGGTGGGGAGGAGGGCTTTGGTTTGGGCTCGGGATTGGGTTTTAATGACCAAGGTTCCGTTGGCAGGGGCTTCAATGTCGGGATTGGCTAGGGAGCAGATGGCAAGGAGTTGTTTAATCGGCCAGAAAACGTTGATACGGCGGAAGGAAACGGATTCCTCGACAGGCTTGACTACAACGTAAGAGCCAGCACTGTCGAGGTAGGGTTCAATGGGCTGGATGGGCTCAGGTTGGGAGGGCGTGGTCTGGTTCGAGTGTGGGTCAGCGGCGTGAAGAGCGATGGTCTGGTCTGGATTCTGAGGCGAGGTAGAGGTCTTGGGACGAGCAGGGTTCGGCGAGGTGCAAAGGGTGTCCATGGCGTCATCAAGGGGAATTGTCCGGCGCGGTTCATCAATGGTCGAATTCAGTGAGGGAACATCAGAGGCCAAGTCCGTGTTCGTGCGATGGTCGTCGGGTGTGGTCAGCGGAGGAAATTCAGAATCAGAGTCCTGTGGCGAGCTGGGGTCGGTGCCTTTCTTCCTCTTTTTCCCCATCACGGGGAAAAACACCCTACCAAACGAAATCTAAATAAACACACAGAACAAAGGGAACGAAAATACGACGATGACGAAAACGGGTGGGGTGACGGGTGTCACCCCACTAGAAAAGAAATGAGAAAAGAGCGACGGGTGTCGCCCCACGAAAATGAAAAATTAGGAAACTGCAATAACAAGCAGTGAGAAAGCAGCGGAGTGATCAGCCGGCTCTGGACCAACCTATAGACGAGTTGAAGGTGTAGAGTGGTCTAGAAGTTGGTGGTGAAGAGTAGTAAGAAGTCTGAAGTGAAGATGTTGAGTTGATGGCAGGCTGGTCTTGATAGATACGTCCACGGAGCACGATAGCTGGTCCACGTCTCAGAGCAACGTCTTGATGGCGCGAGAGTCAACCGGCAACTGCACCCACAGCGTCTCGCAGGACGAACCGGTACTTGCTATAGGCAGCAGCTTCAGATTGAATTTTTCCTTACATAGGATGGCGACGCCACCGCCTCGGGTTGCAGCAGGACGGCCGCGGCCCGACTTGGCCGGACGGTCACGACGCACTAGTTTATAGCCTGGAAATACTAGGATTCTGTCGGACACGGCGGAAGAGAGCCAAGTTTCGGATAAGCACATAAGGTCTAGTTTGTGTTCTTGCAGAGTGCGAAGAACACAGTTCATTTTCGGCACTAATGACTGGACGTTAGCATGTCCAATCGCCAGGGTGCGCACCGGCTCAGGGCAGGTGGCAGCACGCAGCGTATGCTGAGTCTGACCGATGGTGAGGCGAGACGGAATGACGAAAGAAGAATGGAGCCTGTCGCGGGAACGCTGTTGATAGGTGGCCAAAAACTACCAGACGTCCGATAGAATCATTATCCACGCGTTCGGAGAGCGTCAACCATTTTTGTCCATGCGTCAGCTTAGGTGTTGGTGTGTAAAATTCGTGGCAAATAGATACATATAAGTTATGTGACTACGACGCTAAAAAAAACTACTTTCTGCCTTTACTTTTCCCTACAGTATCCCTGTAACCTCCACGTTGATCGAATGACATGCAACGCTTCCTTGAAGCATGCGCCTGATAAAAACGATAAGCGCAATGATTGCAACGATCGATCACGTACCTTGAAATGTTCAATAATTAAATATTAAAATATTCTGCGCGTACAGAAGAATATTTATTTGGCCATTCGGGATAATAAATATATCGGGTGTCAGATATATTATTGGTCGTCCGGACAGCTCCGAACGGCTAACAGGATATAATCTTTCGGACGGGGTATGGGTGTCACTTTGTGACATTGGCTCAGGTGCTAAATGACATTTCTGGTGGCATGTGTCTCCGGATCGGCTAAAAAATATCGTTGAGCGGTGGAGGGGGTACATTCGAGCTTTCTGAATGGTCGGCTCCATAGCCGTAGTTAAGAATATGTTTAATTGGGGGAGGGGAAATCAATGAATGGGGGAGGGCAAACTAATGATTGGGGGAGGGCAGTGCCCATCTACGTATGCAAAGCGGCACTCCTGGGACAGGGCAAATAACTAACTAACAAGCTATACACGGTATCTGCGCAACTTACAGGGCCCATATCGGCTTCGAATGTCGGACCAACCATATCCGTCTTATTTCATCACCTGTCCGATTTAGTTAAAATTTGAATACAACTCCGTTTTCAGCCAAGCCAAACGAATACCAAGCAGGATGCGCAGTAATTTTCCAAAGTTATGGGCCTTCAGACATCCGAAAGTAAATTATGCTAGCCTTTGAAGTCACATGCATAATTAGTTCATGGGGTAACACATTTCGTTTGCAAGGAGCTTTGCAAGGTCATTCTGCAACACCAAAAGTCTCCAACAAGGTTGTCAGCTTGTTTCGGCCGGTGGTGTTACCGAGCTACACACACGACCAGCAATTCATGCATACGTGGCGCCAAGCATTACCTTCTTCTTATCACGACGAACGCTAACTCACGAGCAAGAATTTTTGGGTTGCAGAGCCAAAGTGGCATCAATTCGATTTATCTTGACTTTAAGAGGGGTAGAAGATTGTGCATTGCATGGCGGATATTAAAAGACCTTGCATAGCAGAAGATATGACGCTGCTGGACGCCTTGGCTGTTGCTTACAGCGTTGGTGCTATTGATCCACATGTCTGCCTTTGCTGGAGCTACCGCCAACGGATACCTCATACATATCATGTCATATATATATATATATATATATATATATATATATATATATATATATATATATATATATATATATATATATATATATACATAAAATATTGCCTGAAATTTCACTTCCCAGCCGACTGCGTGCCGTTGGCGTCTCAACAGCGTCCCGTCATCGGCCCAACATCGCCCCACGTCGGCTACATGTAGGTTCGAGCATGCTGCTATATATCCAGTGAACATGCCGACAGTGGCTCGCTATCAGCTGGGGGTGGAATGTTCGCCCATCCCAGAATGCAGCCGACACCAATCCAACACTCAGCCGGCGGGCAGACTGGTCCACTCGTCCGAGACGCCGCGGGCCCTAGTAGCATTGACACGGCGGACCCGTGACGACACCGCCGGACGAAGTCACCCACCAAATTCAGATGTCGCCTGATGCAGAAACTTGGAAACTGCAGGAAGATAACATATTTTCCCGAAGTTTGTCATGCCGGGAGAGTTCGGGCCCCAGGACTCAGCGATGGCGAAGCCTATGCACAAGTGCAATAACTTTATAACAGAAGCAAATTGATGCCACTCCCATTCTCTTCCGGGGACCAATAGAAGGTCATGTCATGCGTGGTAATCAATTAGTTACGAAAATTCATTCTGGAGTAGCTGCCCGCACCAGACAATCCAATCACTGCCAGTAGCGCAACCAGGGGGGGAAGGGGCCATGCCCCCCCCGAAATTTTTGGGGGCCCGCTCCGAGCTAGGGGCCCGCTTCGCGGGCCCCTGGCTCGGAGTGGGCCACCCTACTCAGAGCCCTGGCTAGCGGCCCGCGAAGCGGATCTGTGGCTCGAATCAGGGGCCCTTTGAACCAACTGAAAATCTGGGGGCCCGTTTTAACCAGGGCCCGCCTCGAACCGGGGCCCATTTTTAGGAAAGGAAGGAAAAGTAAAGGAAAAGTGCTTTTATTTCTGCGAAGTTTTACAAACATAGGGGCCCGCTGAAAAGTAAGTGCATGTTTTCCGCAGACTTTTTAAAAACATGAGGGGAGCCCGCTTGCGAGGGGGCCCGCTCTCCAACCCTGCCCCCCCGAACTGAAAGCCTGGTTGCGCCACTGATCACTGCTCACCTCCCACTGCGCAAGCGAATTACATAGGCCGTCGTGCGAGCCGGTCGCGCGTTCGAATTGGTAGCTTGGCGCGCAATATAACGGCTGGCGCGCAAACGACTAACTGGACGAAAGCTAACTGGACTAACGGCGGCCCGCGTACTGTACTGACGTACGAATGCATTTTCACCGAAGAGCACGAAAGTGCTATCTGCAATGTCGTCCGGTGCGCTGATTGCAAGAAGACAGCGAGATATAGAGAGCGAGAGCGAGAGCGAGAGAGAGAGAGAGAGAGAGAGAGAGAGAGAGAGAGAGAGAGAGAGAGAGAGAGAGAGAGAGAGAGAGAGAGAGAGAGAGAGAGAGAGAGAGAGAGAGAGAGAGAGAGAGAGAGAGAGAGAGAGAGAGAGAGAGAGAGAGAGAGAGAGAGAGAGAGAGAGAGAGAGAGAGAGAGAGAGAGAGAGAGAGAGAGAGAGAGAGAGAGAGAGAGAGAGAGAGAGAGAGAGAGAGAGAGAGAGAGAGAGACACGCCCCTGCGGCTCCCCGTGTTTGGGAGCCGCAGGGGCACTACTTCTCTGGAGGGAGATTCAATGGACGTGGAATATACACTCCTGAAGGTGTCCTGGGGGGGGGGGAGGGGTGTCCTGTTGAATTGACGCTGCATTTATATCGGGGGTGGGGGTGCATGTCCCCACTTACCCCTTCCCCTGGATCCGCAAGTGTTGTGTGCATCTCGGCGGAGGAATAACTCGTTGAGTGGAGGGGGTGGGGGTAGGGGGGGGGGCACTGGACCGTAATAAATAGGTGCTTTTCTCTAGTCAAGTGGGTGCCACACCTGTATTCCAGTTCTAAGTATATATTCTGAACATTTTTGCTTGCGAGAAGATTTTCTGAGCATTAAGTGCCCCATTGGTACCGTAGATTCAATCAGGAATACAACTTGAAAGCAAGGTTTTCTAGTCAGCGAGCTAAACAAAACAATTTGTTTTCCTATGTTACTTTTTAGGAAGAGAAATTGTGTCTAGTTCAGTGAAGGAAAATTTGCTCCGGGAATTTGTACATTTGAGGTATATTTGGTTGATGTCATATTTATCACGTTATATTCAAACTTGATACTCTTCCAATGTCAGCAACGAATGGTTACCTTGTCAACAATTGAAAACCGCCATGAGCGTTTTATGTTCTACTGCCGCCATATCCGTATCTAATATTTCCCAGCGATTTTTCTGTCGTTGAACTGTCGCGATAACCTGACGTGCCCTTGTCAGGACAAAGCACAGCCAGTGACTTGGCCCGTTTATGTGACTGTGAGTATACCAGCATTCCTCAAATGAGAGCCATGGCCCCGGACACAGTGATAAATTATTCGTTAGATAGGGTTGAATTACCACTTTCTGAGCACTCAATCGACATCCTTCTCCAGTAATTATTGACATCCTGCTTCGTGATGCATGCTTATGAAGTCTTCGTATCTCCTTTCTAACACTATCTGGTTCATAAGTATCACGCTCATGCTTCCGATAAGGGATGGTGATGCACGAACATTTCGGAACGCAATTTCAGGTAAAGGGATTAGCACGCGCATTGGAGGTGGGGGGGGTGAAATCTGCCCACCCCTCCGGTTTTTCGTACATAACTCCAGATTTTACCGGTCGATATACGCCATTTTTTGCGTACCTGCTTAGAAATGACCGGCGCGTCGTTTAAAGCAAGAAAACGTTTTAGTTTGTGTGATATATTAGGTGCTGAAGGCGGGGGGGGCTTGGTTGGAGTCATCTCCCTGACGTCTAAATTGTTTTAATTTTACTTTACTCCTCCACAAAATTATTTGTAGTTCGGGCGGGGTGGGGGTATTTTGAGAGTGGAGAGAAGTTGATTTTCCCAGGGTGCCGGCTTTAGCCTACTCTTATCGAATAACACCGAGGGATCTTTACCGTGCGAACAAGGAGGTCCACACCGCCTATCACGCCAGCCGCCACGTGTTAGTTGTTAGTAGCAGGTTAGTACAAGCATGCCATGCAGGGTTGTCAGTTGGGTTAGTACGGTCTTTTGCAATTCGGCTCTTCTACGCCCTCTGTACCTCTGGGTAGCCGTTTACGTTATGAGTTGCTAGGCAAATCGGCTCATCTACGTCCGATGGATGGCTCCTCTGGGTAGTCGTTTTACGTTATGATAGTATATTTGTATTTTTTATGTTTTCCTAAAGCAAGTCTGCTCGTCTACTTCCAACGGCACCGCTAGGTAGCCATTTATTTCTAATTAGGAAGCAAATCGGCTCATGTACGTCAGACGCCATGCGGGGTTGGCTATTTACGTGTTTCTTACGAGTGTTTCGCGGTCATACATTGCGAGTTGATGTGAGTGTTGGTGGTGTTGTGCATACAGTGGTCCTGTTAGTTTTGTAGCATACAGATATTCAAATAGCAATTGAAGGAGTTCTAGATGCTTGTCACCGAGAACCGATGGAAGCGATAGGGTGATGCCCTCGCTTTGGCAGAATGCCTTAAGTGATTGTCTTTGAGAGCTAAAGCTACTGCAGTCTAGCGGGATGTGGCCTGTGCTTAACGTGGTGTTGCAGGTGTCGCAGTGAGGTGTTGGGTTATGCCCCATGACACTTCGTAATAACCTGGACCACTAAATGGCCCAATCGGGCTGTTAAGCACGTTGTGTTTCAACAGAGGCCGTAGCGAAGCGCTCAATACATTGGTCGCACCACAAGGCTTCCAAGAGACAAATGCCAATGCGCTTATATTATGAGCTTGGTACGGGCATTTTACCGTGCAATTGGCGCAATGTTTGACTCACATTTAAAACAGTGAAATATAACAGCACCCAGGCATGCGTGTGTGTCATGTAAGTCGTAGCTGTGGTCGTGTCAATGCGGACCAGTTATCAGGCTGCGCTTGTCACCTATGTGCAATGCACCCAATACTCTTGCACAATTCCAGCTTAATCACACGAACCCTGATCGCATTGATACATTTATTTCAGTGAGATGGAGTATCAAGTACTTGAAGGCACGAGGAGGGGGTCATGTGTATGAAGCTGGTGGCCACTCCTACATTAAAAGAATGGAGGCTGGAGGTCGGACGTACCTGCGGTAAGCATAAACCTCAGTGATGGGCGAATGCGTGACTTATATTTGTATTATGATTACGTGATGGACAATGCTGCACCACCACGTCTCTGTAGTACATGAGTTCGCATTTATGCCACACTTGCGGGCGACGTCGTGTCGTATCCGGCTATCCTTCCATGATAGCCAATGCCAGCATTGGATATGGTATAGATTAGTTTTGTACCTTGCCTGACAGCACTCTGAATTATTCAATTTGATTTGACTGGATGTGTGATGGCCTCGTACAATGCTACAGAACATATTTCGCAAATTGACGAATTGAAATTCCTGTATGACAGCAGTTTATGAAGAAAAAAAACTGGTGCCATATGACCACAGTACATCAGATTTAGAGCACAAATGTCATTATTCCGCAACAATGACTCCAAGTTTCCATTCTCACAATGACATGGGCTTCCTCTTATACCACAGTGTCATACTTTCAAACAATATCATCTGATATCATGTCATTAATACATTTCCCATGTCATCTGTACACAGGTGACGCTGAAATACCGCTACAGTCGGTGCATGTCACACTCTCAATTCGCTTCCTATAACTGGATATAAGCTTGTCACTTTGTGGTCTATTATGTGTTCTTCAAGCATATGAACTCTGTTGTACGACCGAAGGCACTAGGTGTCTTCAGCGATGAGGGTGGAATGATGTACAAATGTGTACAAGCCTGAACGCTAATTTTTATCCTCATACAATCTTTTTTTTATCCTATCTGGCTTGGTTAGTTAAATCCATTCCTTCCATCCAGTCCAGTCATCCGGACATCTTTTACAGTTGCTACCATCTGCGAGACCCCACTCTCCGGTGCCCAGCGAGTGCCGTAGTGGCAGGTGGCACGCTGACGATCCGCCAGGCACACAGCCATCAGCCGCTCACGCTGAATGCTGAGGTAAGTAATGACCAGGCATGCCGTGTTGGTGCAAGTCATTGCACTGGCTGTGCAAGTCAGGCACAGCCAGTGTTTGTTCCAAAAACGAAACACATATGTGCAATGTCGAGAGAAGCATATGCATTGCGCAATACCAATCGGCCATTACGATAAGACCATCATAACATAAAACCGGTACGTGTGGGTCCTGCGCACCCGTTACAGCATCAGAAACATGTTGTGCTTTTTTCTGTCACAAGTGGCCCATTCCACGACAAATCGACAATGGCATAACACCCAGTATCTTATATTTTGATGAAAATATATGCGTGTGGTTATCTATTGTGCCGAACCCAGCTGACATTTTTACAAAGATCAGGTCAACGGTTAACGTGTTATAACCTCGGGAATTTCCGAGATGTCACCAAACAGGGGTGTCTTCTTTTGAGGTCCTTAATACAATGAGGATCAATACGAATTGTGCGAAAGTATGTATCGGTGAACTCACCATAATCTACTGTATGTTTTGGCTATTTCGGAATTTTCGTTCACGGGCCATTCGAAATCGTGACCTACTTTAACTATCGGGACAGTGACAATGTTATGTGAAAAAGTGCCAAAATGATGTTCGATATCTTATTTTGTTAAGCAAAAATAAAAAATAGGTCTAAATATATCACTTATTATACATATATACCCCTAATAATTTAGATCTCCATTCAAAATTTGCCATACGTGGTTGTTTTTGCGCTAGTTTATCGAGGCCTTTGAAATATTTGTTTAGAACAGTATTTTACAGAAATACAAGCCTTTTGATGTTCGTGGCACGTTATGGGATGAGAATGTTAGTCATCTGATCTTGAGTGCTGTTTTACACAAGTGCTCTAACTTGCTGCGAGGTTAATGGTTAAAAAAATGGCAGAAATGTATCCGATGTGTGGTAGGTGGCCCATTCCACGACAAATCGATAAGTGAAGAGGCCAAATTACACGTATATTTCGATAAAAACACTGCTATAGGGCTAGTTTATCTCTATCATCCAGGTGTGCAATTTTGGGAAATATCGAAGCAACGGTTAAGGAGTTATAGCATCGGACCTTTTTGAAAGGTCACCTAAGTCTTTGGAAACTTGGAACTCAATGAAGAGTAACACGAATTGCACGAAGCTATATATCGCTGAACTCGTCATGATCCACTGCATCTTGTGTCAATTTCGAAATCATTGTTCACGCGATTTTTTAATTCGTGAGCTTGTGACCTAGGATAACGATGGGCCGCGGTAGTTCAGTTGGTAGAGCGTCGGACTCTTGATCGTAAGATTGTGGGTTCGAATATCACAACAAGCGACATTACCGAGTCCACTTCTCATCACTTGTTCGCGGTACAGGACTGTAAGTGCGACCGGGTCCAAGCGTGATAATGTCGAGTTGCTAGAATATCGAGAACGACAATATGCCCCGAATATATAGTCTCTACAGGACACGCATAGGTCACATGAATCATTTATGTAAGTTATGTAAGTACAAGACAAGCGAATCATGCCCAGTAAACCGCTTTCATTTTCTGACTTTAATAAAGCATGACCTGAGGTCAAACGCTGGCATTGAAGGTCACGTGAAGTTATGCGGTACCCCAGATTTGACCTGGCTGACCTTTTCGCCTCTGAAGGCGAAATTATTCGTCGTAGCAGAAAATGGTTTCGGGATGCATGTACGGATATGTATGCGAAGGTTGTGTCAAATTGTCAGACGAATCGGATAACATTGGTGAAATGGTTTCTGAATGCGTTGTTGAATGGGACGCTAGTGCTACCTGATGAAATGTGTCATCGATAGAGGTCAGGTCACGCAGTGTGCTGCTTCTTGTGTTGCTAGTGCATGCATCAGTGTTGAGATGGTCTACGTTCATGCTTCGTTTGGCTCACATACGGTACCCAAGTGGACTACTTTCTTTTTCTGAATTTCATTAAACCTGACCTGAGGTCTTGTTTGTTTGTTTATTGGGGTTTAGGGGCGGGTCGACTGCAGTGGTCATGCAGCGCCCATAACATAGTTAGTCAAACGGTATTGTGTAAGGTAAGAATAGTCGATACTTCATATATACTACATTTCCAAACACGTTCCGGTCAGGATGTAGAATCGAGCCTAATGAGTTTACCGCATACCAGGCAAGGTATTAGTGAGGTGCATATATTACAGAAAATTTTATTTCTGAGAGGAAGCGAAAGAGTTGTCCTGATTGAACAAACGGCGACTCGTCCCCCAGTAAGTCCAGTAACGAGACTCAGGTACGTCCAAAATGACGTTTTCGCTCCTGGGCAAGTCGGGGGCATGCAACCAATATATGCTGAACTGATAGTGGTGCGTGGCACCTTGGGCACAGTGGTTGTTGGTCGCCACTCAAGAGGTGTCTGTGGGTGCTGTATGTGTGACCTATTCGCAGCCGGCATAGTACCACCTCATGGCGTCTAGTTATATGTGATGACGATGACCAATCACCAATACGGTGCTTGATCCTCCTTAACTTGTTGCCAGCCATGGACTCCCAGCTACCTTGCCATTTTTTCAAAATAACGCTGGCGCTGACGACGACATGCTCGGATATGCTGCGTCCTTGCTCGGTGGGCGATTATTCGACGCTAATGTCCATCCAATAAATGTATTCAGGACAATTGTATTCGGTACACCGTGATATTCCCATGGGGTGTAATGTTAAAGTCTTCGTTGACCTGAGGTCAAATAGTGACCTCGAGTGACCAGTTGATTTGGTGTGCTGCATGCCACCATGATAGCGGTGGCACAAGCGTTTGAATTATTCCAATAAGTGAATTATCCGGCAAGTTATGCGGTACCCCAGATTTGACCTAGCTGACCTTTTTTCCTCTGAAGGCGAAATGATTCGTCGTAGCAGAAAATAGTTTCTGGATGCATGTACGGATATGTATGCGAAGGTTGTGTCAAATTTTCAGACGAATCGGAGGACATTGGTGAAATGGTTTCTGAATGCGTTTTTAATGGGATGCTAGTGCTACCTGATGAAATGCGTCATCGACAGAGGTCAGGTCACGAAGTGTGCTGCTTCTTGTGTTGCTAGTGCATGCATCAGTGTTGAGATAGTCTACATTCAATGCTTCGTTTGGCCCACATACGGTACCCAAGTGGACTACTTTCTTTTTCTGAATTTCATTCAACCTGACCTGAGGTCAAACGCTGGCGCCGACGGTCACATGCTCGGATGTGCCGCGTCCTTGCTCGGTGGGCGATTATTCGACGCTAATATCCATCCGATAAATGTATTCAGGAAAATCGTATTCGGTACACCGTGATATTCCCAAAGGGTGTAATGTTAAAGTCTAAGTTGACCTGAGGTGAAATGGTGAGCTTGAAGGTGACATGCTTGGATGTGCTGCTTTCTTGTCCGATTAAAGATTTTTGGCGCTAATGTCCATCCGATGAATGTATTTAGGAGGGTATTATCAGGTAGATGGCAATAATGCATGGTCAAAACAGTATTTTGCGAATATAGGTCAAACTATGAGACTGTAGGACAGATGCTTCAATGTGCTGCATCCATGGGCCATAACCAATGTCTGGGTGTTTTTTTTTCGTCGTGCCAAGTAAAATGTTTCGGAAATTATCGGTTACACAAGAATTTGATACCGTTGCATCTTTGGGGCATTTTGGCGAACGGTGATGAATCAGTGGCCATAATGGGTCATTTTGATTGATGTGCTCTATGTACGTGCTATGTAGACTATGACCTGCAAAAATCAGGTTTATACAATGTGTCACCATGATTTTATTCGGAACCCCGTAAATAGATATAGTGCATGAGTAAAACCAACTTCGGTGACCTGAGGTCAAACTGTGACACTGAAGTTTACGTAATTCGATGTGCTGCATCTTTGATGGACAGCGGACATCTAGGCGTTGGAATCATTCGGCTAAGTGAAATACTTCGAATTTTATACGGTACACCGTTTTTGACCCGAGTGACCTCTCTGGACCTCTGGAGATTGAACCGCTTGTCCTACTGAAGAATCGTTGTTTGCCTTACTTTTGCAAGCGACAAAGATCATATCCTGAAAAAAATGAACGAATTCGAAGAGTATGCGAATAAGATGCTGAATGCGAATGCGTTGCTAATATCATGGACATCCTTACTCGATTAAAATACCGGATGCCACAAAGTCGGTTTAACATAGCCCTTCCTCTACGTAACTTCCCTAGAAGGTGGTCATTTTTCCTCCGCTAAAGAACAAAAAAGCCACACTGATGGGGAACACCAGCGGCCGGCTCAGCACTGTCGTAGAGTGCTGGTGAAGGATTAGGAAGAAATATTGGAGTTGCGATGCTCCTTGACGGCGCCATCGGGGGATGGGAACCCACTTCAACTTCGTTGAATTTAATATTACTCTGATGGCACAATCGTTCGAAAAAAACGGGGAAAAATCGATGGTAAACAAAACATGTAGTGTACGTATGACCTATTGTGGCAACTGCCTGGAATGGACAAGACTGTCATCACGCGAAGCTTAATTGACCCTGTTTCTGATCCGCCACATCCGCACGGCGATGAGGACTCACACTGACGCTGGAGATGCTACGAACCGCCAGATCTTCAATCAGGTTGCCGTGGGACACGCTGGCGCCGCCACCAACTGGAGTGCTGCGAGGCAAATGATGTCGTGGTCTCGTCGTTTGCTGCACCAGCCAACTCCCGACACGGCAACAGCGGCAGTTGAAGCTCTGGCAGCAGCCAGCCCGGCCTTGCGCCGACACCACAGATTCAACATCGACTTGGGAGCTGGCGAGGTATGTCGCTGGATGACAGAACATCGAACGAGGGAATGGTATTGGATCAGTTGGAACCATTACAAGTTGCAAAATTTGTAAACCATCTTCGCTACACCCAACCTAGCACGGTGCCAGCACCCTGGGAACGTCGTGGTTCTCCTGCGCCATTACAAAGTAATTGGAAAGTGCAACGATTAATATGATGGCAGCTAACATTCTTGTCGTAGTTTACATAGCAATGCAATATTGAGCCGTCCCAATAAGTCAGCTGGCTAGGGCGCCGGCCTACCACCTCTTCGCCCTGGCAAGGTTGGGTTCGAGTCGTTTAACGCTCTGGTATTCATGGTCTCCGGCTGATAACTGACCGGGACCGCGGTCAGGGTGGCTGTGTCGTTGCAATGACACGTTCGACTGGGTGTCGGCAATGGGGATCGCGCCGCTGAACTGGAATTGCACATTGGCTGGTAGAGTCACGATTCGCATGCTGTTTAGCTCGGGTCCATAAATACACCTCAACAAAGCATTCGAACGTAGTACATTAAACAAATTGAACATACGAGCATGCAAATGATGATGTTATTTTTCACGAGGGCCCCACCAGCTGGTTGGTTAGTTATTGGTTTTACGACACGTCGACTGTTGAGTCATATAGCGTCGCTAATCTCTCACGCCGATTGGTCGCGGGCGAAGAGACAGGTGAGACTCGAACCTACAACCTTTCGATTGTGAGACGAGCATCTTACCCCTAGACCACTCGTCCCCGGCCTTATCGGGCCAGCTGCCAACTGACCCTCCCAGTCGGGGGATGCGAGCGCGTGAAGCGACTCGGACCCTGCGTTGCCAGGACAGGGGAGACCAGTGCAGGCTAGCGCTCTAACCAACTGAGCTACCGGGGCGGCTAATTGGTGTGTTGATACTAATTGCATATTTTAGCATGTACCCTGTTTCACTGCGGTAATACAGCAGCATACCTCACGCATATACGGCACCGGATTTTCTACGACATTCTTTGTAGCAGTCGTGAGACAGTACAATGAGTCACCGATTGCACCATTGCCAATGTATGTATTTCCTTTTTAATGCAATGTCATGCATTCAAAAACATCCTGGTCACGAGTTTTGCAACTCTATCTCAGCTCGCGGGAACTTCGCATGAGCAAGCTCTTCATCATCGAGGGCACAAATATATAGCATGCCCTCGTTCCCTGTACAACTTACGTTTTCCGAAAGCGATTTGCTAGTTGCTATTTCCTAGTGATTTGCTAATTTGCATGGAGTTTGCATATATTCGAGAGCATCACTCTTGGTACCGCGACCAGCAGCAAGTCGGAACTGAAAATATTTCGGTGACTATCAATGTATGTATATATTGCCATGCTCCTTACGACATCATAGGTTAATGGGTTGATTGATTGATTATTTGGGCTTAGGGGCGCATCAACTGCTACTGGTTATGTAGCGCCCATATAGGGTAATGGGAAAGCGGGCGCATTGTTGTTGCACCGCTTCAGGTAGGTTGAACAGCAGCAAAGCATGTAGTGAGATGTTACGCAGGCATAGTATAAATATATCTGGCACACATGTCCCCTTGGAACCTTTTGCCGTACTCAGAAAAGTGTCGTTCCTCAATGCGACATCTACCACTGCTTGAGCAGGTGAACAGAGAATTGACATGCATGAAACATACAACGGTCATGGCGATTAAGTGTATGAATCGTAACGGCAACAGGTATCATTTCGGCAATTTCCGTTGGTGACGCGAGCTATCTATTTGCACAGGCCGTGAACGAAGAAGTCGCTGGAGACCGCGATGACATTCCGCCGCAGCCAGTCCAGGTAATTATGTGAATCATGCTGGAATCCATTGCCCATAGTCTTCAATATTAGAAGAGGCGATCATTGACGTGAACTTGGTTTACAGTACTGTAACTAGGGAGCCATGCTTTTGATAATGAAAGGGGAACGGCTAATTTGCATGGAGTTTGCATACCTTTGAGAGCATCACTCTTGGTACCGCGACCAGCAGCAAGTCGGAACTGCAAATATTTCGGTGACTATCAATGTATGTATATATTGCCATGCTCCTTACGACATCATAGGGTAATGGAAAAGCGGACGCATTGTTGTTGCACCGCTTCAGGTAGGTTGAACAGTAGCGAAGCATGTAGTGAGATGTTACACAGGCATAGTATAAATATAGCTGGCACACATGTCCCCTTGGAACCTTTTGCCGTAATCAGAAAATTGTTGTTCTTCAATGCGACATCTACCACTGCTTGAGCAAAAGGGGTGCAATACCGCCAAAGCAGATGATGCACCCAAAATAATAATTGAATCCCGACCACTTCTCACTGCATAACCACAGAAAACTAAACAACCCGGAGTGGTGAATCAGGCACAAATACGACGCATGACGCCAACCCATATGTATTGAACATGTTAAATCAAATGTTATAATATGACATCACTGCAAGAATACTCATCAATTGTTTTTCAGCTAGATTTGCGAACCGAGAAACAATAAAGCAGCCATACATATGGGCTATTAAAGCGTAATTTCTCTACAGAGGATTACTAAATTAACATGCTCAAGTCATCAAGTGTAGGCTTAATAAGAGCCGCATGGGCCCATCTGGGTTAAGCTGATATATGTAACATCCTATAAGACAGGAAAAACTACCCAAAAGCACCAATCAAATCCATTTCCCAAACTCCGAAGTGCCCATCCACCCCAGCACATTGGGCTCTGTTCTGCCGTACAAAGACAAAACCCTACACGTCGGTTTTTATTGATTTTTCGTTCTTGATATAAAAATGACCGCCTATTTAAGCTGCATTTGCTAAAATAAAAATCACAATCTTCCGAGGAAATTCAAAAAAGTTATACACAAAAAACGGTTTTCAAAATCCATACGTAAATTTTGAACTTAACAAAGACAAGACAAAACCCATTACGTCTTTCTTTTGTGGAAAATCCCATACGTTGACAGAAATGACAAAGGCAAAAGCCAGTAAAACCTTATCGAGTGACATCGTACGTTCTATTTCTGTCTCTCTCCCGATACTGACGATATTCAACGCCAAAACCCACTACGTGCAAGCATGACGATCGTGTTAGGTTTTGCTTGCATCTTGGCACCATTCATACTTGGCAAAAACCCATACGTTGTCATATAATGGTTTTTGACACGCGACGCATGAAGTTCAACTTCGACGTATGGGATTTTGCCATGGAGCTGGCGTGTCTGCAAAAGCGGTGTCAGTGTCGCTCCACAGACTCATGATACAACTGCTCCTTCTGGCGACACTGTCGCTCCACCGCCTCATGACATGGCTGCTCCTTCTGGCGACAGTGTCGCTCCACCGCCTCATGACATGGCTGCTCCTTCTGGCGACAGTGTCGTTCCACAGCCTCATGCTACGGCTGCTCCTTCTGGCGACACTGTCGCTCCACCGCCTCGGGACACGGATGTGTTGTCCATAGAAAGGTGTTTTCATGCAGAAGATAAGCGCAAAACTCCTGTGACACCGAACACTTCAATTTGGTCCTGGTCCGCATTGGGCATATCTCCTTTGATCGGCTCCGAGACTGAAGCAAGTCTACTGGATGATGATATTTCACCACTTATTTTAATTTTTTTCAAGCCATTCATGCCTACCCATGCGATCCAGGGCGTACCCGCTGACGTTGCGCCTCAAGTTCCAGTTGGGGAGCCTGTTCCACTCACGAATCTTGCTGACTGCGGGAGTGAAGCTGCGCGGCCACCAAAGAAAAGAGCAAGAACTGATAGTGAAAGTCTTCAACTTTTCTCTCAAGCACAATGTCAAGCCTCCACCAATGACATGCGTCAGAGGGTGCCAGAAGCGTTGCGCACTAAAATTAGTTAACAACAGAGGAACAAAAT
Organism: Ashinkailepas kermadecensis; assembly: GCA_034440615.1. Classification (NCBI taxonomy): domain Eukaryota; kingdom Metazoa; phylum Arthropoda; class Thecostraca; family Neolepadidae; genus Ashinkailepas; species Ashinkailepas kermadecensis. Next base: position 35,140 of record JAOTOM010003103.1, on the reverse strand, counting down.
CAATGCTGAGGTCAACGGCAAAAGCCCCTCGACACGTCGTCTATGGCACCGTTCATTTGTTGCTCTGAAGCACGTCAGCGCCAGAAGAAAAAGTAGCAAAGAGAAAGAAGTGTAGCGGAAACAGAATACATATACATGGAGTTTGCCTACTGCACAAAATGAGGTTGTACAGGTATGCAAGGGCTTCTTTCTCACTACACTTGGATTTTCTGAGGCAAACGGGGATGCAGTTCAAAGTGCTGCTCAAGGAGAGGGCATACTCCCAATGGAGGATAAGCGAGGCTCACATTCATCTAGGAGAAAAATGGACATAGAGCGCATAAGAAGTCACATACACAGCTTCCACCCAATAAAACATTATCGCTATGAACACGCTCCCAATAGATTATATCTACCCGCAGACCTGACCATCACCATGATGTACCATGATTTTATCGGAAACAAAGACAACCAGCCGTGCTTGATTGAATCGTACAGACAAGTCGTTAAGAGTATGAAAATTGCATTCAGAAGACTAGCAGGCGAAGAATGCAGTAAGTGTTCCCTACATGCCCAGCACAGCGCAGCAGGAGAGCATGGAAGAGAAGCATATAACCACAATGAAGAAGGGTGTCTGGTGTACGAAGCGCACAGCGAACACCTAAAAGAAGCACAAGTCGCCAGAGATGCGTATAGATCCGATGCGAATAAGGAGTAGGAGCCTGGTACCGTGTACATATCTGCCGATATGATGAAAGTCTACATGATACCACAGCTTCCACAGAAGATGGCACTTTTCACGCGCCGCATGACGTGTTTCAATGAAACGTTTGTATCCCTGATGCCGTCAGAACGACACAGGAGAGTAGCGCACAGGCCGCATCGCACCAAATACGGCACCGGCGTTCTGTGGCACGACGGTATCGTGGGGCATGCCTGCGAGGAAGTTTCAACAGCGTCCTTTTCCTCTCGACAGTGTGCCGTGATGTCAAGAATGTGGTCATTTGGCTGGACAATTGCGCGGCACAAAATAGGTCATAAACTTTAATGACGACCTTGCTGAAGGCAGTTCACAGCCCTGTGACCAAGACTGAGTCACTCAAGCTGAGGTTTTTCGAACCAGGCCATACATCGATGTCGGCAGATGCCGTCCATGAGGTAATATCGAAGAATCTCAAACGGACCGGCCTGGTGGTTTTGGGTTTAGGGGTGGAAGGGCGCACCAATGCCGGCCTGGTGGAAGATTTCCGAGATTACCAGGACGCTGCAGCAGCGGCAGGAGTAAAAGTGGTGTTGATGCAGCCAGGTGACAATATGGTCGACACCGAGGACGGTATCAGTCGGCACGCCCTGAAAGCGTTGGGGCCCGCGACCGTACCTGGCGTCATTTAAAGAGGTAAAAGTGATCCGAAGCTCCGAAGAGCTGCTAACCAAGCAATCCCTGACAGAAACGAGGTGGGTGGCTTACAGTCTGCTGAAGTCGACGTGTTGGTTGGTTGGTTATTGGGTTTTTACGACACGTCGACCATTGAGTCATGTAGCGTCGCCAATCTCTCACGCCGATTGGTCGCGGGCGAAGAGTAGCGACAGGTGAGACTCGAACCCACAACCTTTCGATTGTGAGACGAGCATCTTACCCCTAGACCACTACGTGTGATGTCACGGCTCAACCGCAAGCGCGTGACAAGACGTGCGGCACGATCGACACCGAACGCCTTATGGGAATCTGCACGAAGCTCGTGCCCCACATGCAACCGCACAAACGGACGTTTTGGCTGGAGGTACTGGAGGAGGCACGGTGCCAACCTTGCAGGGAGCATACAAGGAAAAGACCACGTGCAGGTGCGTCGGAGAAGAAAAGAGGCGGAAAGCACAAGTAGTCTGGCAGGTGCTGAACGAGTAGACGCATTGGCGTGATTCACTTCTGTGAGCTCCAAAATATACCCATCTTCGTGATATAGTATACCGATTAGTGGCATGCGACCTAATGATACTGGCAAAGTTTCCACAGGCGTGATATAAAGTAATTCATTTTTGTTCAAAGTCTTTCACATACACGTTTTCCCCATGTACGTGAACAGCTGCCTTAAATTACACATAACATGTTGATGTTGCTCTCCCAAGCGAAGCATATTGCCCTTTGGGAGGATTTTGCACTTCAGCAACTTAATGCCATTATTGTGCAATGTGTATTTTCACCTTCATTATTCGCCGCCGTTGGTATTCAGTTTCGCATAAAGATTTGGACGGACTGTGATATGTGAACAGTTTGCAAATACACAAACATCCCAATTAAAGCTGGTGCCTTCCTATGCGGCCGGTTGTTCAATGCAAGCTGGAATCAAGGACAAGAACTGCAATTTAAATGTTGGTTGATAGCGAAGTCTAGCGATGAACTTGTTTGGTATTCAAGAGTTTAAAATCAACGCATATTTAAATAGAAGATGGAAATGATTTGTATATCGCTCCTTGCAAGGAATCAACTTATGCCGTAGCAAACAGCGTAGCAGCATCTGTAAGCCTTTGCATAGGGCCATGGAAATATACAGGCTGGACTCGTGAGAAGAACCACTACGTGCGGCATTAATACATTTCCTTTCAAACAACGTATGGGATTTTGACAGACCACTACCAACGTAATGGGCTTTGCCTGGAAGTTCACGAGCATGGCAATGAAAGTGTGGGATTTTGAACCGCTTTTACGACGTATGGGATTTTGCATTTGCATCACTGGTGAATATTGGCTTTCGAACCGGGTGACAAAATCCGTTTTTGAAATAACTCAAAATGTAAAGACATTTTGAACATGTAATGTAGGTCAACAATTATGTCCAATCTTGAAGATTATAATGGTATCTTCTTTTGTGAAGATATTTACCCAAAAGCAAAGCTATGGCACAAATGACAAAAACGTTCCTGCTGAACATTTAAAAATTCGCTAAGAAACTGACGTATGGGGTTTTGTCTTTGCACGGCAGTACAGTTCACCTAATCTCTCATAGCAAGTGATATCAAGCAACCAATGTTTGTTCGTTATTGGGTGGTTCTCGATGCACTTTTTGCACGATCACGACTGATTGCGCCGCCCACACTGTTTCGCCGGTGGGCCGCGGGATTGGGAAATGTCCCGAGTGAGAATGTTAAACGCGGGACCTTTGGAGCTCAACACTTTAACCACTCGGCCATCCCCGCCCCCAAGCAACCCATGTGTCAGTCATGCATGTGTGAGGTTTGATTCGCCTATTCCAATCCCACTTCATAAACGAAATTACCTATCTCTCCAATTCCACCCATGCCCTGTTGTGTCAGCCATGAGGGGCATCCAGCTCCACCCATTCTGAGTTGTCTTTTGGGAATTAACACATTCTGACCTTGAAACAGTTTATCTTTAAGGACTTCCCACATTTGACATGTATCTCAACCTGACAATATCTCTGCCCATTGAATTTCACCCTGGAAGCACCCGAGATACTGTTACACTAGGGTATAATCTTCAAAAATTTAGACACAGATGAATGGTTTAAAATGGCTGTAGATAAAGCACACAGAACACTTCAATGGAAAAATATTATTTCATTGCAAAACTCAATGCATGGTTACAAAAATGTTCTGGATGAAAACGCACAACATTTGGCCAACATTTCGGTGGTTAATACCATGCGAAATATCATTTTTGTTTTAATGTGATTGAACACAAATACTTGCTTGTTATTACCTGTTCCATTTTGTTTGGTGTTTCACAAGACAACCGAAGTTTTCATTCTAATTGTAGCTATAGCTGATATTCTATAAATCTCTGCTAGAGAGACTGATAGAAAATACATTTCCTAGCCATCCAAAACCAGCCCTCTGTAGCCCAAACGAAAGTTTTTTTTTCTGAAGCCGGCAGTGCACAAGGGATAGTTTGGTAGCCTTCGCTTCTTCATATGGAAGCCTCTGAATGAGATGAAGCAATGCAGCTGCTCTGCTTAAAACGATGCAGCTTCTATGTTCTGCACCCTGCTTTGTTGTTCGAGATGGGGGTGAGAGTTGTCTAGGTTCAGCTTTGATAATGGGTAGTCAAATCCTATGCATTTATGCTTCACCGACTGTGGTATGTATGCATGCAATCTTTCTCATATATTTGGTACAATTGATGAAGATTAATTTGAATGCAGCTACACACGTTTCCAATTAAATTGTGTTCAGTGCAGGATGGATAATTCGAGTTGTACCACACAAGGCTGGAGATCTTACGAAGACATGGGGATCTATAATAGTCTCTGGAGATGATAGCTTTTCTGGAGAAGATAATGTGACATCCAGAATAAGGCTGCTTTTCCAACCTTGCTCGTGAACCAAAGTCGCGCTTGTGACAAACATGTTCTGATATTCTTCTGTCACCGCAGGCGATCGGACCGAGGTGCTCAGTATGTTTGGACACCCCCAGCTGGGAGCACTTCGGTGCGGCCACCTGGTCTGCGCCGGATGCAGAAATCAGCTGTGGCTGATGGGCGCCCGGTGCCCTGTTTGCCGGACGCGGTTTCAGGGCAACGAAAACCAGCACCGATACGCCGGATGGCGTGCGATTTTCTTCTAGGTAAGTAGGAAAGGTGCGACACTATGTAGTGTATGGAAATTCGGTTACCTAAAAATATTTTTTGTACCAAGAGTGCACGAAGTAAGTGCAATATTTCGTACTCAAACAAAGGAGTCTCTAAGGGCGGGGTCCCAGCCGTTACTACAGGGCAATGTTAAAATAATGATTTTTCGTTAGGTGTGAGATGTCGAAACGAGTACAGTAGGATGTCAAAATTCGACATGGAAACGATGTCATTTAACATAAATTATAAGTTCTTCAAATACAATTCTGATCCAACAGACGCAACAGATCCAACTTTTTGCTTTGCTTTGAGATAGCTAATTTAGGGGTAGATATTTAAGCGATAACGATGCAAAATACCTATCCTGATCAACTGATATTGTATAACAGACCACATCACAGCAAATTATTTTGCTTGGGATTGTGGTAAGAGTTCTTAGTGTGTCACAATCAGCAATGGTGAGTATCAACTGAATACTTGCCAACAATATATTGGTAGAAATTAGATATGAAGACTTCATGATGACTCATCATGAAGCAGGATGTCGATACTCCGTTCAGAGGATGTCAATTTAATGTTCAGAGAGTGGTATATTCCACTCTATTTCATGAATAATGTATCACTGCCACAGGGGATGACGGGATTCTGCAGTGCTCAAATAATAGTTTTCCCTTAGGCGTGCGTGATATATCGAAACGATAACAGTAGGATGTCGAAATTCACCGTGGAAACGATGTCTCATAGCATAACTTATAAGGTCTTCAAATACTATTTTGATCCAATGGCTTACTCATATGTGCACCTTTTCCATTTGTTTTGAGACGCCTAATTTAGGGATATCTATTTTATCGATAACGATGCAAAATACCTATTCCTATCAACTGATACTGTATAACAGACCACATCCTTGGTAATCCACTTACATGAAATTGGCTAAGAGATGTTCATGCATTGCAATCCGCAATGGTATGTATAAACGTGATGCGTATCAACAAGCTACTGTTAGAAATTAGATATGAAGGCTTCATAAAGAAATGACGAAGCACGATGTCCGTACTTCGTTGGAAGGATGTCGATTCAGTGTTCAGAAAGTGGTATATTCCACCCTATTTCACAAATATTTTATCACTGGGATTCTGGCCGTTACAGGGGCCGCCATGCTTCCCGGAGAACGGCTGATGAGAACCGTCACCGTCACCGGCCAGCCAACGGTCTTGCCGGGGTACACAGCACCTTGTTTGCCACCGTGTTGTGCAATGTCATGTGTACCTGGCATTGTGTTGTATTGTGACGAGATGCCAAGAAATCCTGCATTACACCCGCGCCTTTTGGTCAAACGTGCAACGTTAATAGAGTGAGGTTGACAGGTTCCATGACTGTCACATGAGGCCTCTCAACCACCACAGGACACATGATGAAAGCATAAAGCTATGATCGCCACAATAAAGGTTGGTTGGTTGGTTGGTTGGTTATTTTGGCTTATGGGTGCATCGACTGCGTTGGTCATACAGCGCCCATAAAAATGTTAGATGGTGCCAATGGTCTTAACCACAACAAAGGTCCTTTTATTTATTACAGGATTACTACAGGATTTAAGACACCACCAGACCTCTAGTGTTGTGGTTGTGCATGTTGATATAGGGATGATAGTTGATGATAGGGATGGACCCAGCACAAATGGAAGAATGCAGTGGAATTGCAATGACTACCTCACTGAACAACGTCGACTGCTTGAGGCAGCATACATCGCCACTGAAGACACCACGAACATGTCGATGGAATTTTCCAGTCCTGATTTACAAATGTAAATTAGTCGGGCACAACATTAGGCTGCGACGATCAGATGAACGTCGAGAGGTGGGTTTCACCATTATAACCGTAATCTAAACTGAGGACAGGCAAGAGAGCGCACTCACCCACAGACATACACACAAACAGGCATACACACAGACACAAACACATGTACAGACATATGCACACACACAAATATATGTAGTGGTGGATTGGTGTTTAGGGGCGCGTCGACTGCAAAGGTCATTTTGCGCCCATAACTGTGTTGATAGCTAATATACTATGCTCCTATAGTAGTTAGTAGTTAATAGTCTTCAGGGGCGAGGATATACAACATCAAAACGGGCTTGTTGAAGGGAAGTAAAAATGTCTCCAGACGATACAACCCCAGAGTCATTGTTTAGTAGCATTCGTAAAGTGTCGATGTTTACCCGTCCTAAAATCTGGCGTCGGAGAGGGTCCAGCAGTACACAATCTACTAAAACATGATATACGGTAAGCGGTGCCGAACAGCGTGGGCATAAAGGTTGGTCATCACCGGTCAGTATATAGCTGTGTCGCGAATGTATGGCCAATCCTCAATCGGCAGAGCGTTACTTCCTCCCGTCGCGAGGTCCGGTGAGGACTGCCACATTCCTAGCACCGGCTTTAACACAAATATATGTACAGACAGACACAGCACAGATACTGTCTTACTGTCTTAAGGCAGACGAGGTGGAAATATTCACCACCAGCCCATTCGAATCTGCTTGAAATGTTATAATTTAGTCGGTTATTTCCTGAACCTGCAAAGGTAGACTGATGCACCCATTAAAGCAGGTCAATGGAAGCCATCAACAAAAGATCTGTCTTTGGAAGGAGTAACCAGATTACCAGCCACATCACCTGCCAAGTGTACCATTGGTCAGTTAAAATCTCCCAGAATAGTAGCCTTTTCCAATCACAAAAACAAGAGTTTTTTTACAAGAGGTTTAGAAAGTGAGTTTGAGAGCAAGCAGTAAACACATCTTACATATAGGATTTTTTTTTAACTGCATGAGCATTAGGAGTAGGTACTCTTATTGATTCAAAGTCAATACAAATTTTTTTAAAATACACATTTCGTCTGAATTCCTACTAGGGTCCTCTGATAAGCATAGCTTTTTGCATGAACTGTAACCCCACCACTGGACATACAAATGCCACTTCAACAACATTTTGACCGGGAGTTTTACATGCCGTCAATGCCCCGACACGGCCACCCCGGTGCCGCGTTCCCGGTTTTTGTGGGTCAGTTGCCAACTGGCTATCCCACCCGCAGGCTATAAAGGCGAGCACGTGAAGCGACATGTTTGGGTACAAACTTGCTGTGTCAGTTCCAACGCATTCATATTCTTATATGGCTACAAAGGAGCTAGGCACTGCAGCCAACAGACATGGTTAATTTACTGCAATATTTTGTGAATGAATTAAATGTTAATATGCACAACACTTTGTTTCATATGCAGTTAAAATTCTCCAAAGCTATACAAAGGTTGGAGCAGCACAAATGACCACCTGTGTTCAAGGGAGACATACACTGCCTGTGTATGTCGCTGCTTTGGATGCAGTTAAAATTGGCCAAAGCCAACAAAAAGCTAATGCAGGGAAAGAGCCTGCATGACATGCTGAGGCAGAAAGGCAGTGGCTCCAGCGCCTCAACCACCGTCGCAGTTGATTGGATATGGCTTTCTTGAGGGATTAGACCATGCTGACAAGGAGTAGGGTAGCCTTAGTGGGGTTCATCTTCAGGGAGTTGGATGTGAAGTAGGACTGAATAACAAGAATGCTGTTCTGCTGGGGTTTAATAATGGTTAAATCATCAGGATGTACAGTCTAGCAGCTGGGTACCAACGGAATATGATGCTCGACGTACATATGGAAGGTATGCTGGCGAGTCATTTGCGAAGATGCTAAAGAGCAAGGGACCGGTCAGGGACCCCTGAGGAACACCATGGGATAGCAGGAAGGGATAAAGACCCCCCCCCTTACCACTTGCTGCTGGTCAGAGGTAGCTATGTAACCACCTTGTGTCGACTCCATACCACTGCAGCTTTTGCATGAGGACACCATGGTCGACACTGCTGAATGCTTTGCTCAGGTCGATGGAGATGTCCGAAGATGTGACCAGAGGTCGACACCACGTGTGATCCACTCGACAGTGTCGACCAGGGCATCCTCTATCGAATGGAATGGTCTGTAGGAATACTGGGAGGAGATAAGCATGTGATTATGATAGTTGATTATATGGCTTGCGATGGATTAGCTATGCTATTAACCCACCCCTTCTTTCTCCTCTTCTCATCTTTCTGGTCAGATCATCACACCCCATCTTGGGCAGAGGGGTTCTTTATATCACCACCCTAATTTACACACTAAGCATTGCACAAAAGCGAAAGTGGTGTCATCGGAAGGTGCTCGACGAGTAGGGTCCGAAACCAACCCAAAAATTGTACCCCGACGGAATTATTGGAATTTCTTTTTTCAGCACAATACTCATGAATTTGGTCAACATGATGTGGCCACTTATTTTCTCCGGAAATGCATACTTTTCAGTTGGCTGCAAAATAACACCAAAAGTGGGCTTGGAGATGGGTAATATAGCAGAAAAATAATACAAAAAGTGTAGCATAGCCTAACCTAGCATAACCTATGAAAAATTGAAAAAGTGCACGAAACTCAAGCAATTGTCGCATTGGGATGCAACTTGAAGTTTACCCCACTATGGAATGCCAATTATGGAACTAGGCATATACAGCTTCTGTTTTGCTGGGGGGGGGAGGGAGCCATGGTGTCTGTTCAGTTAAGCCACACATAATTTATGTTATTGTGTTTTCCATTATTTTACTCATTTTACCCATAAACACAGTACAAACTTTTGCTGTTTGCATGCACCACATTGTGCTGGATTTGAAATATAAATGTTAGTTGCTTTATTGCCACCATGATAGACTACCTCCTTTCCAAGCTTCATATTTTCATAAAAATTGGCAACATTTCAGTATCACAAGCCCTTGCCTTGGTATCCATGACATGAGTTGGTTGAAAAACTTGGCATGAAACAATCCAGCATATAGTTCCCTATGCGTTTCAGGCTTGGCCGCTATGAGACACCACACATGTGATGTCATTGCTACAAGGTTTTTAAATCAATGGCAACTGATCAGTAAAATTATTAAATTATGCTGTAAATGCTTCTTCTGTGAGAAAAGTATTTCAGTTTTGTCTACAAAGTATTATTACCATATTCTTGCAACCAAAAACCCATTGTGTGAAACTTGTCCATTAGAAGCAATAACCAAATATATTCACTCAGTTTTGATGTGAATAGAAACTATTTGATTTGAACAAAATAGTTTCTAACACTTACTCTCCTAAAATAAGTAGTTAGTTAGTTATTAGGGTTTGGGTGCATCAACTGCATTGGTTATACAGCCCTAAAATAAGTAGAAATAAACCTATGAACAACAACAAATAACAACGTGCTTTCTAATTTACTTGGAGATTGCACTCAGTTCTACTGCATCTGGCAGCCAATGTATGACTGCCAGATGACAAATTGGTGCTATGGTTAAATTAGTGAAGGATATGGTTATGAGCCAATTTCCTGAGCAACAGTACATAAAACAATCACAAAAGTATACTTCATTGACAACAAACAAGTCTATACATCCATAACGGATACTCCTGACATGCTCACACCTTGCACATATAAATATTCACAGCACAACTCACGAGCAGGATGCTAGTGCACCAACTGATTCATTTCTTACTGCATATCAGGGTATTGGTTTTGGAAGCAAAAATGGATTAGTTCAAATTATACTAAAAACAGACAATTTACCATCATTTTCTTATCACCACCAGGCAACAATTGGTGTGAATGAAAGCCGCAAAAATTGATTGAAACAAATTCTCATTAATATTAAATACTGTATATATTTTTAGTCCATATCTGAAAATGTTTTAGTTGAAGCCAAGAATGATTTGGAAGGATCTAAAGTGGGAGAGCAAATTGTCAATGTCAAACTGTGTACTGTTACATGTGGGCAAGGTGCGTGGAATGAAGCTGGAAACTAAACATTTTTGACATAAAGGAATTTTGAATTTACTAAATGGAGTGTTTAATTTATTCTTCACCACCTCTGATCAACACCAGATGATGGATGATGGTAATTATGAATAAATTATGGGACAGTGAACAGCAGTGCTGATTATTCTGGGTTAAGGGCACGCACACTACAAGGTCATTTGGTGCCCATTGGTCCCATTTGACACACACAGCAGTGCAAGTTGGATGATGCAGTATTGGTTCAGTATATGTTTGCTGTCTCCAACTGTAAAGCAAGTAGTTAGTTAGTTATTTTGGCTTTAGGGCACTTTGACCAGAGTTGATCATTGGTGCCTGAAAGGCAAGTATCAGTGCAGGAAGCAAGTGATGGGATCTTCAAAATCATGTTCATAAACATGATATTCATGAAAACATCCACAAATAAAAAAATCCCTGTAAAACACAAATTTACTCAATTTCTTGGAACATGTCATGCATACACAATCTGCACTTGTGGATGCATGCTTAGGTGCATTGTTGTTCAATTCTGTTTCTGTTAATATGCCTTCTTAATATGCATACTTGGACAGGTAATATGCTTAAGTAGCAGTGCTTAAGTTTGTTTTTCACTTGGGGCGAGTTGTCAAAAATATTTCCAATCCAATTCAATCAACTGAGAGGTAAGAACAAGATGCAAAAACAAGTTGTCACATCTTCTGAAGCATGTTAACTAACATCGTGTTCTGAAGGAAAATTCCACAAGTCCTGAAGCACCTTGAAACATAAAAATACCATAGATAATTCCTTTACATGAAGTTGTGTTGCAGACACCTTTTAAGATGATGATGATTATTGGGGTTTTAGGGTGTGTCAACCTATGCAGGTTATATTGCACCCATAACAAACTTGCTTACATGTGTCAGATTGTCACATTCAAATAAAAGATGTCTGGGGAGTAAGATATCACCCAGGTGCATATATCACTTGAAATCGTATCTCTGCAAGGAAGGCCAAAACTGGTTATATATAAATTGGGAATCATTTCCAAGTAAGTCCACTAATCCCAGAGTACGCTCTTCATATCCGAAGTGCGGCCTGTGCTCTACATATGCTGGGCATGCCACCACCAGCACATGGTGCACAGTCAGCACTGCATTACACTTAACACATTCCGGTCTGTCGTCCCTGCACAGTAAATATCTATGTGTTGCTAGCATGTGACCAATTCTGAGGCAACAAATGGCCACTTCATCCCTTCTAGTTTGACTGAATGATGAGGGCCACAGTGCCAAGTGTGGTTTGATTTGCTTTAATTTGCTTTGTTCTATTTGGTCCCAGCTTTCCTGCCACTGCCTGAAAAGCAATGATGATATAGTTGGGTAGTGGTCACTAGCAGGAAATGGAAGCGCACAGCGACATGGGGAGTGTGCTTCATGCCCTGCAGCCTGACCTGCCAGCTCATTTCCACAGATTCATAGATGTGCTGGAATCTAGCAAAGTGAGACCTGCTTTCCCATACGATGGAGTGAAGTGAGTTGCAATAAAATGTCTTGTACAATGACAAACACCTTTTAAGACAAATTTACCCAAAAAGGTTCCGTATCACCATCCCTAATGAAGAACATGAGCTTGATACTCATACATAAGATACCGTTCAAAGGGAGACACTAAGACTCCATAAGCACTCATGAAGAAATGGGATGTTGATACTTCCTTTAAAGGAGCCAACTGAGTGTTCAGGAGGCGGTATATTCAATATCAAGCTACCTACCCGGATGATTGTCATCTTTTTCAACAGATCCATTTGTATGCAAACCTAACCTGACCATAACTGAGGAACACATTAGGTGTTTTCCAAAACTGTGGGAGCTGGACATGGGAAATGAACTTCCAATACCGTTCAACACCACACTCACGGTACTCTCAATACTCCCTGAGGGAAAAATGTACGGAAAACGGCGATTGCTTCCTGATTACAATTTAGTACCTAACTGCCAAATTAAAATATGGTAATCCTGAAGCGGAAGCACCCCTACATTCGTCCACCACACAACAGGGAGGAGCTGAACTGGCAACTTTACTTTGTTGACTACGCTTGGATTGTCATGTTTTTCAAAGCACTATAATTTGTTGATAATTCACAGGCTGATGAATTTGGTAGCCTTTTTGGAGCAATACAGCCTGCCATCTGTCGGCACGCAAGTAAGCTCAGGTGCCCTTGGGCGTCTACGGTGTCATCTAGCGGTAGAATTCAGAACTATTTTTGGTACTTATGAATCTTGGTACTTATGACCTTTGGTACTTGTGAATCCGCCCTGCCCGCGGATATTTTAGAAGTTATCTGGCAGCTTTGGAACTTATGAATCTTGGTACTTATGACCTTTGGTACTTGTGATATGGACCCATGAATTTGAGAGGCATGCGCTTGTTTTTATTACGCACCTCCTCGCGAAGGATTTTGTAATAAAATACCATGCTCGGCGAGGCTCGGCGTGGTACCGTGCAAAACTTACGGGTATCTACAGCGTTGCGGGTGTAAGTGCATACACAATGGTGTAGGTACAGTGCTTTAATACATCAAAGTGATAAAAAAATATCACAGTGAGCGTTGGATGGCTCACTGATTGTACGGATCAAGTACAAAAAAATGTAGGTTTCTGATGGTTCAAACGACTTCTGAGGCAGCCAGGTTCTCAGAAAGATCCTTTAGCATGGGCCCTCACTGGGGTGGAAAGTCTCGACGACTTGGGTGGAAATCTGGGCGACTAGGGTGGAAGCTTCCACCCCAGTTAACATGTTAAAATAGGCCCTGTAGGTACCTGACAAACATCACCTCACCTCACCTCAGCATAGCACCCAGGTCCTGCACTGCAATAGGCAGCTGCACGGTATAAAATTGAGTTCGTTTGTTACGGGCGCCCACGAAGTTGTTTTGGTAGCGGGCTTGAAGGTTTCCCTTTACCATTGGTTTACATACAATTTTACCGACTTTCCCTACGCTATCTCGCATATGTTATGGTAATGTAGAGTACTTTGACGTATGCCAATTGAAAGACCTATTCTTTAGCTTCAGCAAAGACTATCCTAAATGACACAGTAATAATCTTCCTGCCTAACAATGTGCTATTTCCGGCAGGCTCACCATCAAGCGCCTCCAAAATATACGGGTTTTACCCGATATTGGGAGACTCCCTCTACCGTTTATTTTACCTGTTCTAGTTGTCACCCTCATTCAGGAGCGCAAGAAAGGACAGTCAGGGGGGGGGGGTCTAAGTTCGCCATAGCTTCTTCTCCCCAGTGGCAGGATAATTTCTGAAAAGTAACCACAGAAGACCGTCTGCAATGGTAAGGCTACCACTATGATGGCCTCAGCTGAGATACCCCTCGCGCAAATGACGTCGCAGGAGCCGACGGGGACGGCTTCGGGAGCGGACACAGCAACGGCACCACTCGCGACCTGATCTGGTCACTATGTGCATGACCTGCCGGCGGTTCGCGAACTGGACCGCGCACGCCTGACCCGCTGTCTGCACGATGGTCGCTGGCAGCCGGCGGCTGTGGAAGGCTGATGTCTTCCTATTTATTTATTATTTACTTCACGATGCATGCCCTCCACATACAGTGGCTATTATGGACAGTCCTGTATGATTTGTTTTATAAATCACATTTTAAAATCATATTTAGGTACTCTAACATCCTTAGGTTTTATTTTCAGTAATCCAATATCAGTGCGTTGAAGTGATTCAGCATAGGTAGGTTTTAGGCCGTCCAACATCAGTAGGCTAGGTTAGGTTACATTAATTCGTATTGAGAATTGTATGTTATTTTAAATTATATATCACCACACCCAAAACCCTTTCCCCACACTTCCCATATGTTGCTGAGGTAGGATAGCCTTGAACTTATATCTTGGGAAGTTTTAATGTTCCAAATGAATGAGTGTCAAATTCGTTGAAATCACATCAGAAAACACCAGGAAAACAACATTGTGATCAGAAATGGCCCAAGGACTTCTTATGCATGTTTGCCATTTTACACAAATCATATAATTGTCGATGGAAAGAATTAACCTCAATATAGGCTTCACTCACTGGCTATCTCATGATAACCTCTCATTTATATATAAGTTTGAGACATTACTTAAATTATACAGGTCAGGACTTCGAGCAATCATGCTCCGATCACCTGAATAAAAGCTATATAATGCCACACATTCCGAAATACTTGATATTTTTCATCAATAAAGTTGAACATGTGTTCCTATGACAAGGACAATGCTATTCTTCAACAAAAAAGATTATGTTTGTATTCCAGACTAAGTTTTAAGATAGAACAGAATAAATATACAAACTGGTTAAATACGTTATATCCAAACAACATTTTCTCCATATATAGGAGACAAAAAAACATGTTCAAATGTAAATGTACCTAATTTATATATTTGTCACCTGATATCACTCTTTGTCCATTCTGTAAAAAAAAATGCAGCTCATAAATTCACCATATCAGTCAGCAGATCTGACCCATATCATCTATTTCTCATACCCTTAACCCTAACTTAGTGTAACTATAACTTAGTGGTAAATGATTGACATGAGGGTCTTATCATGATTGTTACTTCTATGTACTACGAATATATTTTCTACCAACAAGCACAAAATATGGTAGACTTCCAGTTGAGATCACAAGCAAGGTTTTGATAGAGTTGTTTGAATGCATGCTTATTAACATGACTAGGATAGTGTAACCACTCATTTCCATTGCATATGCTTAACCTTGGTTGAAAAGCAAAATAATACCAAAACCAAAAAGTAGGGCTTTCGATTGGATCATATACAATAACTAGTTATTTAAAGCTTTATAAATTGCAAGGTAACCCAACATAAAATTAGGTAGCCTAATCTAGTTTCTCAGAGAAATGTATCAAAATCTTGAAATAAAAGGACATAACTTAGCCAGGCCTATCCATCTTTTTCTTTGGTGTAGGAAAAACATTGCCAATATGCAAACAATGCAGGCAAAACACAACAAAGCAATCTTGCAAATGATGTAAATAGCAATAATACAGAAAAGTTTCAAGATTACCCTGGTGTCAAAATTATGTTGGGAATAGCTGATGGCAGCAGACATTTGCTCCTCTGCAAAGGGGCAAGGTTAAATAGTTCTTGTTTCAGGTTTCTTCTCTTATCAATTTCTTTTAAATGCTTGGAACATACTCTTGGTTCCCCTACATTTGACAACTTAGACACATGTTTTGTGTGCCAAGAGATTTTGGTTTGGCAGAATCCTGATGAAAATGACCAGATTTCTTCTTTATTAAAGTTGCCTGCCCAGTTCCACTTCTATCCTCTGGTACTGCACAGTAAGGCATGACACCTGAAACAGAGATGTGTTCCATTCCAACATTCTATCTAGATGCTGAATTCATACTACAGGAAATCAGACTGCAACTCATGGAAAGTTTCAGGAGGGCATTCCTAGATCACAATGGTGTTGTACATAAATGTTCAATTATGCATGTATCATCAATAATCCATGCAAGATTCATCAAGGAAGAATGCATCATGCCCTGGGTCTAGCTGGCCTAGAAAAAAAACTGTTTTCAACAACTGCTGTATGTCTGTCAATGTAGGTAGGTAGGTACATGTTTGGATAAATAGGCTGATCCTATGTTTTTGGAATCCCGAACATTATCCTCTCCAGAAAATTATTTCTTGTTTTCTCATCTGGAGGTTGAATTTCCTAAGTTATTAACTTTTGACAACGAACTGCTGTGATCAAGTAAAAGTGCTCAAAATGCACTGAAATGGGTGCAAATTGAGTTACGATGCATAAGGTTTGAAGAAAAATATCCTCCATACTAGATGACTACAGAATATTCCTCTCCACATGCCAGATTACAATGCACAAATCCAACCTTGTCTATGCATGAGAATAAAATGTGTCGGAACAAATGTTCACTGGAAAGAATAGGACAAGATTATAACTCACCTGGTGAGCGGAAGACAAATATTTTTGCTAGGAAGCAAATTAAAGTGACCATTGCGTATGATTTGAGAAAAGTTTTCTGCAACCAAATTGATACCATATCTTTTTTAAAAAAACTTCTGATGACGACATGCGGACTTGAAGGAAAACTTCGATCTACCTTCTAGTAAAGGTACCCTGGGTTTGTTATTTGCCACACGCACGGGTTTGTTATTTGTCACACAAATCAACGCAATTGTATTAAGTGCGGATGCCTATTGCAGGGCAGGGCTGTTTCGGTTCCATATTCTTTTTCACAATCACATCCCATTTCTGTGTTGTGTTCCTGGCACAAGGATTGACTCATGCATGATACTGATTGTGAATACCAAGCTTAACATTACTACTTATTTGTAGTTATTGTTATCCGTTTTTGGTAAATAACTTAAGTACCTGCCCTTCATTCTTTACTCACTGGCAGCTGATAAGTTGACAATTGAAATGCTAAGCATGAATAATTATACTGTGTTTTTACTCCCTACTTTGTGTCATGGCATACTATTCACAAAGATACCTGTTTTATATCATTTGTTCATTACTTGCATTTGAGTCACAAGACTCAAATGACTCATTGTGATTCGAATGATTGACTCGTGATTCAACTCATTTTTGTAAAATAAAGATGTGATTCAACTCGCGACTCAGGATATGCTTTGAGAAAAAGAATCGATTCAACTCGCGACTAATCCAAAAACGATTGATTCATGAGTCGATTCTCGATTCAACTCGAGTCGAGCACAAGTCTGGTAGGTAGGTACCTAAAGAAGCCCAAACTGAGAACAACTGCGAGAACTACACCAACCTACTCACCTGCCTCTCCCGAACCCGACTGGCACAACCACAAGACTGCTGGTTAAGAAACAGGACAGCGAGTCACCGCGGCCGGCTATATTTACTTATGCAAGAAAAGCCACGACTATCAAAATACTAAGAGAAAGGAAAATATCCCCCTCTTTCACGTCCTGATTTCCGGTCCGGTCTACTAAACTTCCGGAAGTTTAGTAAATATTTTTACTCTTAGTAGATATACCTACGAAAACTTCTCGAGGATGTGTTGGCCCTCAACACATCCTCGCGAAAGTTTCGTAGGCATGTTTACTAAGAGGGGAAGTGAGTTTAGTCGGAATATTTACTAAACTTACGGAGTCGGCGGCAGACTCTGACGTCATTGTTCATTCTGCCAACGTCATACTAGTAGGCTGATGTCATCTATCCAACGCGCCATGAAGCGTTTCGGGCAAGATAACTAGAGACAACAGGTACTCCAAAGTCCGCAGATCTAGTATGTTTGGTTTAAACTAGACCAAACCTAAGCCACATGACGTCATATACCAGAAGCGCCGTTTTATTCCAGAATACTGCTAATTATATTCCAGTTTTGGACTATACTGATAAATCAACTCAATATGGTGCTTTCATTTTAGCACTATGATGGCGCTTTTCCCACCATTTGTTTTCTCCCCTTTGTAATACATATTAATTGAAACATTAAGTTTGTTTTTATTGTTTATCTTTGTACCCTTGTCAGTGGCTTTCAAGCGACAGGCACCATCCTTTGAATCAACGTAGATAAATCTGGCCGTGGTTGGTATTGATGGAGGACATGCATCTCAAACAGTTTATATCAATTAAGGCCGTACGCAATGCCAACTTTGTTATCATGCCATTGATGCCATTGATATCAACTTTCCGTTTTTGTTCCAATCTGGTGATTAATGCCAACTTAGCATGTGCTTTGGTCTCCTATCAACTATCATATTGTTCCTGTTATGCTATGTGTAAACTCGTACATACATGCTGTGTCACACACCAACTTGTGCACAGTTTGGTAATTGCTTGCCTATGGCATCGCAACTGGGGTTTAATTACTGGAGGTGCAATGCGGGATATCACTCCTAACCAGGTTTCTCCACGTCCTTATTTGCAGGGTGAATTTGTGATTTTTAAGTAATATTTGAATTCTTGGAATTTCTTTTCCAATGCAATGTTGATGAATGTGGTTAACATTTGACTGCTCTCAGCTTTCATGTGTGAGATATGATTTGAATTGGGCCATTTTTGGTTTTGTTATTGCAGTTTCGAGTGTTCACGAGTTATGTTTTACACTTTTTCCTGGATAAAGCTAAAATGAGGTAAGGATAATTTAGGTGTTTCTTTAATTTCCTCAATTTCTAGATGATGCAATAATATACATTTTTCGATTCATATTACCTCACGCAAAGCTCCTTTATGGTATTATTTTTCTTGCTAGATGAGGAAAAGCATTTCGGGCAGCATTGATGGATCACATCAACTTACTGACATTCGTCAGCATGATATTTGTACACTTTTTCTCAAAATCCATTAACACTCATCCATTCATGTAAATTGATTGACTCAATATATATGCTGCAAATTTATCGTTTTCTTCTTTCTAACACGGCACCCATCCCGTGAAAAAAAAATGTTTAGTATCGAAGCCAGCAACCAGGGGCAGTAGCATTGTATGTCTTTAGAATAGATGCACTGCCCCCACCACCATCAATGTTGGCTGTGGCATCACTATGATTTCAACTTTTAACATGGGACCCTATGTGATGCTTCCCCCAATCCAGAGAGATGAATGCAGCGTTCTGTGTTCACCATGCCCAAAAATCCGACCAGCTCAACAGACATCCGAAGCTCATTGAAAGTTTCCGCCATGTGTTAGAGTCCAATTCAACTCGACAGATCAATTTATCATCATGTATTTCGCGAGGATCCGGACATAGTCGAGGTCTGTCCTTGTCAAAGCAAGGCTTACGGAGTCCTGGCGACGCGTGCTCGCCGAGAATAGTCTCTGGAGAGGCATGGAGCCGAGTTTAGAACTGGCATCGCTATCACTCACCCCAGTGCGGGTCAAGTCATTTCACTGTTCGGCAACATATTCAATTGATTGGTTTGATAACCAATCACCTACCCTGATCATATGCACACCCAGGGGTGTTGCGTTACATCCTTCGGAGCGGGCAAGTTCCCCCTCAATGTTCGCTTCCCATAATTTCAACTTTTAACACGGAACCTTATGGAGTGTGGCCCTCAAATCCATTTAGGTCTGCCCATTGCCTCCCCCCAGTAATCCCTGTATTCCCCCCCTAGTAATTTTCAAAAATAAACACCCGTATGCACACCTCAAGAAGCAGGACGGCACCACGCATTTTGGCCGGTGGGTGCAGGTTGGTGAGGAAAACGTCAATTTTAGCTTAATATTTGTCATGCACCGCCGTAGGCCAAGGTTCAAATTATTCAATTCAGGGGACATGCCCTCTGCCTCTGCCCCTGATCCCACGCTGTCCATGCCAGTGAGAGTCTGGGGCCTGCACCCTGTCCTAAGCCGTGAACGCGTTCCGTACTTCCTATGGCTGGTTGGATAGAAAAGTGATCAACCATAGCACAAGTTGTGATGGCCGAACCCTAGCCCTACAGAATATCTGGGTGCTTCATTTCCCTTCATGCAAAAGCTCGTCCCATGTAAGCAAAATCATAATCTAGCGCCTCTAATTAGAAGGATTCCCCGTCAATACCAACAAAAAGCGCGCCCGCCCTGGCGTCTCCGAGTTATTAAACCGACGCGCTACCAACTGCGCCACCAGCACTGGCAACGCACGCCCGCTTAAGTTACATAGTGTCGATGGATGTGACATGGGTATAAATAACATCATTTTACAAAATAAATAACACGATCATATGAAAGCTTACCACGATTATCGAAATACCATGAAACAAGCTTTCACTTGACATATAAATTATACATGTTACCTGCATTAGCTAGTCAGGAGTACAGTCGGAAAAGTACTATTTCTCGCTGTCGTGACAATCGGCTGAACCCAAATCTGCGCCCATGTGACGTCACCGGCTGCCAATTCACATTGACAGGGGCCGGTCTCGGGTGCTTGTTTGCTGCGCCACAAACGATCCGCACAATGGACAAAGCTACTGTATCATAATCGCTGTGGCTAATACATTGCGTGTGAACTGATCACTCGTTTATGCTGTCAGGGCCTGCGAACGTCGCCGACGTTGGGTTCTGCTCGATTCTGCTGGGTGCTGCCGGGTCCTATTCAGTCCCGCCAACGCCACGGTTCTGCTGGGTTTCTGCCGCGTGTAAACAGGCCTTTAACCTTGACGGGTGCGACCAGCGCGATTGCGCGACAGCAAGGACGAGCAGAGGTCGCGCAGGATGTGTGTTTAAAAAGGCGTCGTCGGTGCTCGTTGCCCAAACGCTGCCTGTACGCGGTCGTTGGTGTGCGCGTCCCGGACGTCAGGTCGTGTCCGAATACGAATATTGTTGTTAACAAGTTTTGACGTGAGCGATCCTTGGCAACATCCAAGGGTTCATCTAGTTCATTTTGGTGGGCATAGGCTGTGGGGAAATGAAGGCGCTGCAATTCAACCTCCCAACGAAAACGCTTTCACTGAAAGAGGTCCCAGTGCCTCAAGTGGTAAATGGGGATGATGTGCAATTGAAGGTGGTGTATTCAGGAATTTGTGGCACAGACTTGCATGCAATCAAGGTGAGTGAAATGGCATTGATGCATACCTAGGATGTGTTGGTTGTATGGTAGGTAGGTGCCATTGCTCTAAAATTGCCTATTTCTAATATACCTACCTAGGTTCAGGCAGCGATAAATTTGCAGTTTAAGGTTTTTTTTTTTGGGGGGGGATTTTTCTTCAGAATACAATGTTTAAGAAGGTGACCAAGATGATGGGGGCAACCTGGTATTATTGTGCATTAATGTGGTAACAGTAAGGCAAGTTTTTATACACATTTGCATCCAAATGGTTTTTACACTGGAAAATTTGGTAAATTTGGAGATCAAGGTAAAATTTTATTCTTTGGATGTCTTAATACTATGCTACGACATGGTTGAGACAGTGCGACCATTCATTTTCTGAGCAAATGATTACTTTTAAGGTGATGGCAGTTGATACCATTGATGACATCATAGGCATGATCTGGAGGAAATGTGCTATGATATTAATTATTTTTGTGAGTTAACACTGCAAACATTTACATACCTTAATTTGATCATCCTGGCTGTGGCTCATCCATTTGTACCTTGATGGTGTTGGACTGACCAGCACAGTGTTCAGACTGCAGCTTATAAAGCTTTGATGCTTCAAGAAGGAGTTATGCATTTTGCTGCCATGGAATTCCTTAAAAAAACAAATAGTGACAGACCTTGGAACAATTTGAGCAAATAACTGCTGGGAACGACACTGTGTTGTCAAAAAATATTAAACTTGAGTGGTTGTCCCCAAAAGAAAGCTGAATAGTTATGTGAGATACTGGAATGGAACCAATACACTGCAAAGCTAAACTTACATGATGAGTGGATTATCTTGCACGTGGCTACGTCTGGTTTGTCTATTGACATTTGCTGAGTGTTCTGCTTATCATCAAGAGTTCAAAAATTACATGTGAATAGGCAAATCATGGACAACTCATAAAATAACCTAACCTAACCCAGACAGCACAGCATAATATATCAAATATATTATAGCATAATATAATCTAACCTAACCAGAAAACCAGAATTGCTTCAAACAAACTTTATAGCCACAACTTCATCAAATATTGGCGACATTGTTAGCACTGCCATTAACGTTAACAGCATCTCAAGGAACTAACCTTGGTCAAAGGTTATGGATGTGTCTGGCTGCAAATATTCCTTGTCAGGAATAAATATAAAATTAAGCCAGAAACATAATGTTTTCAATGTCAAAAAGTATTGAATCAAGTGCATGAAGTGGAGATTTTTTTCTTTATCATGTCTGTGATACACCAGGTATGGATAGTTATACATGATGGGCTATGTTTATAGAGTGAAGATTATGATCATGTATTCCTTTGACAAATGAAAAGTAATCATTTGCAGAAAAAATGAGTGATTACATAGTCTTTTTCACATTCAAATACATCATATGGAAAACAAATTCCAAAGAATCAAATTTTACCTCTATCTCCAATAATACCGAAATTTTTCCACAAAATTTTGAAAATTGTTTTTTTCCTTCAAAAGTGGCTTATGTTAGGTTAGGTCAGGTTTTTTTATTCGGAAAATTTTCAGAAAATATATTGCTTTTCATCCAAAGGAAAGTTAGGCTAGAAGGTTAGGCTATGTTGCATTGCTATTTAATTTTTTACACATTTCCTTTTTTTGCTTTGTTACCTAACTCAAAGCCCCTTATTGGTGTTATTTTGCTCACAACCTGAAATGTAAGCATTTTCACAGAAAATAAGTGGTACCATAATCTTAGTCACATTCATAAACATTGCATTTGAATGATAATACCATCACAATCGAAAGGTTGTGGGTTCGAGTCTCACCTGTCGCTACTCTTCGCCCGCGACCAATCGGCGTGAGAGATTGGCGACGCTACATGACTCAATGGTCGACGTGTCGTAAAACCAATAACCAACCAATGATAATTCCAAGAATTCATAAAACACCTTAAAGCACAAATTTACCAGCTTACCTAATCACTATCAAGGTTGAATTGGGGGTATATTTGCACTTTAAGCAATTTTTGAATTCTTAGGATTTCATTTTCCAATGCAATGTTCATAAAGGTATTTGGTTAACTTGATGTGGCCAACTCATTTACTTTGCAAATGCAAGCTTTTCAGTTAGAAGGCAAAATAACACCAAAAAGGCAATTCACCTACCTAGGTAGGTACCTAGTTGGGTAATGTAACATCACAATTAATGTTGAAAAGAAATACAAATATAACAACCTAAGCCAACCTAGCCTTGCCTTCCATGTCAGAAAACAAGTTTGTTTAAAGAATGGATGATTTTGAAATTTGCAAAAAAAAACATTGTGACCCAACCCAAGGCCTATCGGGTCAGGTTGGACAATAGTGCCAGCTGCTGGGGTGTCGTTTAGCAACATATATGACGAGTATGACGATTGTGATAGATATCAGTTTGTTATCTGTGCACACACCAATTGAACCAATTACAGTGCATACTTTTTGTGACAATAGCTAAATAGTGTTCGCTAAAGCGCCTTCGAAATCCATCGATAAATCGGCCAGTTTGCGTCAGGCAAATTCACCTGTTGAAAATGATATAGGGCGCACGTGCTGCCACGCCAGGCAAGCTCCCATTGGTGAGGATTTGATATGTGAATATAAATACAGCTGTGTTAATCGTTAAACTCGTCATATAAATACAGCTGTGTTATATAGAGTTGCATTTCACGAAACATATACTTTCCATGGCCACGACAATTATGCACTGTAATTAGTAAACTTGGTGCGCACACATAAAGAACTGACATTGATCACAATCGTCACATGCGTCATATATGTAGCTAAACGACACTCCAGCAGCTGATTGCTATTACCCAGGGCTGACCCAAGGCTATAGAACACCAGGTAGAACGCTCCGCTTCCCAAAAAGGGAGACGCTTGAGAGGACCATCAATTCTATAAACTTGAGCCGACCAATCAGCGTTTGACGACCTCCGCCGATCGTGGCAATAGTAAAGTCTGTAGGGCAAAACTTGTGGAAACTATTATCCATATATTGTTCCAGTTTTCGTGCTAATTTTCTACAAAGGCATTCTTGCTACTTTAATCTTGATCTTTAATACTACTTTATCACAATGTCACCGCTAATAAGGGAACAAATTTGATATTTGTGTGGATGTCACCGGTTTCGCCGCACTAAAGACAAAATTTGTTTGTTTATCATTATCACGATCGACGGAGGTCGTCAAACGCTGATTGGTCGGCTCAAGCGTCTCCCTTTTTGTATTGGACTAAAATGCTGGAGCGCACCCCCCTGGGCTGACCCAACCTAGGTAGGTACCAGTGGTGGGCTCGATAACGCGATAACGATAACCTTTTTAGCAGTTTAAACGAAAAAACAAAATACGTTTAAATAATGCTAATTTTAGTTTCTAAATAATATTTTAACCCACTCTTTCATGAAATACCATTATTACTTAGTTGTTTACCCAAAAAAGGAAGTCTTAAACAGTGAAAAATGTGTATTTTCTAATATAGTGATATATACGAAACAAAAAAAAACTATACACAAACTAGGCAAAGACGTCTTCTTCCTCCTCCTGGGGGATCTCTAACTGGAGCAGGTGCGCGTTACCCTTCAGCAACACCGAGTGGTCTAGGGGTAAGATGCTCGTCTCACAATCGAAAGATTGTGGGTTCGAATCTCACCTGTCGCTACTCTTCGCCCGCGACCAATCGGTGTGAGAGATTGGCGACGCTATATGACTCGACGGTCGACGTGTCGTAAAAACCAATAACCAACCAACACAAACCTCTGAAAGTTCATGGATGTGAGGGTGCTCCTCTTGGGCTTCAAGATGTCTGAGTCCATCGAGAACACCCTCTCCACCGCGGCTGAGCTGGGGATGGCCGTGTTGTAGTGCCTGAACAAGCCCACAAACATCTCCCCTGTAGCGCGCTGGGAAGAGGCTCTCGTCCACGAACCCGTTGGACATCCCGCCGGACGACCACGAGTCGAGCTCCTTGCCCACCCTGGTGGTGTGGACGGTGCGGCGTGTGGGGTGGGCTCAGCGGGCAAAAGCTTGGCGAAGACGCCGAAGAAGTTCTCCTCCCGGCTCTCCTTGCTCGGGCCCTCCCCCTCCGCTCCCGGACTCCTCGGCATCATCCAGCTTCTCCCTCACCTCCTTAATGATGCGGCCCCTGATGGCGTCGGCCTTGGTGGGGTTCATGGCCTTCACGATGAGCATCCTGAATCCCGGGTGCAGGGCTGTGGCCATCAGGAGGTCCTCGTCCTGGAAGAGGTCGCCGAACCTTGCCTCGAAGCCGGTGTTGCGCCCGACACCGTCCAGCAGGGCATCCACGAGGTTGTCGGTGTGGGTGTGGTTGTTGGCCTTCTCCTTCAGGAGGCTCGTCTTGATGACGAGGGGGACGGGAAGGTGAGAGCCGGTATACGCCGTGGTCTCGCCCTGGATTCTGTCGAGCCCCTCTGCCACTGGCCTCATGACGCGGATGTACTCCTGCGCAACCTCCATATCCTGGTTGGTGAAGCCGGGCTGCTGCAGGACGTCATGCTGGGCGCACATGGTGTTGAGCTCAACCAACTTGTTAGCCAGCACAGACTCGAGGCGTACGAAGGAGTCGTACAGGCTGTTCCACCTCGTCACTGTCGGCGTGACAAACTTGCGGCCGAAGGTGTCCTTGACGGCAGCGGCAAAGGCCGACCGCCTGTTGTGGGCGTTCTGCAACGCGTGGGCCTTGACCTTCGTCTTGGTGAAGGCGGTCCTGGGCCCTGCAGACCAGGTGGGCGCACTGGCCATGTGTCTGCCGCTGCCAGCAGGTTGAGGGTGTGGGCGGCACAGCGGCGGTGGGTGGGCTGCCTGATCTCTTCGTCCTCCTCGTTGTCGGGGCCCTCCAGGAGGATGTCCCCCAAATTGACTGGCTCAAACGTGGTGGGCTCCTCAGTGTCGGGGACGTCGTCGGGGTCGTCCCCGCGCTGGAGGGTTGGGAGCTGTAAGTCAATTATGAAATTATTAAATTAACTGTCAGTATCAAATGAAATAATGAATTCAATTGAAATAATGAATGCAGATTATTTCTGTTCAAATTGAAATTAAATTCTTATGTTCAACTTTAGAACATTTGAGAGAAAAAACGTAACATAAATTAATATTAATAGAAATGAATTTTTGTGCATACCTCAGTGAAGTACTCCTTGAAGGCCTTCCCAAAGTTGGAGCCGTTGTCGGTGGTGGTGCAGACCAGCTTGCCCTCGATGTTGTAGGAGCAGTGGACGTCCCACATGGCCCTACCCACAACGTCGAAGGTGTGCTTGACGTTGAGCTCCTTGCAGCAGAGAACCGCGGTCGTCCTCTGCAGGTTGGCGTCCAGCCAGTGCGCCGTTATGCCGAGGAACGACCTGTTGTGGGCCGTCCACAGGTCGGCAGTCGTGGCGACATGGTCGGCCTCGCTGAGCACCTCCATCACCTTGGCCCTGCCCTCGGCAGCCCAGTTCTTCAGGCGGCGCATGAAGGTCCTCCTGGAAGGCAGGCGAACCTCCTTATTGAGATAGGCGCCCCACTTCCTCAAGGCCGGGAGTCGACGAGCTTGGCGAGGAGCATCTCCCGAACCATGAAGTTCATGAAGAGCTTGTGAGCCACCTTGCTGTCGTACTTGGGGCCAGCCTCGGCAAAGGCAGACAGTAGACTGGCCTGGACCATCCTCTTGGGGGTGGGGCCGATGGAGGAGTTGCGGACGAGGATTTGCCCTGGACCGCCCTCTTGGTGCTCCTGTTGGCCTTGCAGGTCTCGTTGAACTGGGTGGCGTGGGAGGGGTGCATCCGCTCCACGTGGCTCTTGAGGTTGGCGGTGCTGAGGCTGTTGCAGCTTATCAGCTTGTTGCAGCCTAGCTTGTGCTTGACCTTGCCGTTGATGGACTTCCTGCCGTCGGTCAAGTGGTGCGACACCACGTTGCAGATGTCGAAGAAGGGGCGCAGGTACGGCCAGGGGTGCTCGTGGTCGGCAGGCGAAACCGATTCAATCGAAGCAGCCGAAGTGACCGAAGCGGTGCTCTGCGTACTGGAGGCCGGTCTAGGGGTTGTCCACCTCCGTAGTGTCAGCGGCAGCCTCCTGAGTGAGTTCCTCCGGATGATACATGTTGGCGTTCCTTGGAAAACAAACAGTGGACGAGGTTAACTGCGAGGTCACGCAGTACATGTGATTTATAATTTGTAGTAGCAATTGCTTTCACCTCACTATGTTGCGTTGGCTAGTTATGGTTTTGAAACCTTTGCAAAGCCATAAGTCCCCATAACCAGCTAATCTGTCACGGGCAAACCAATGAAGTGCGCCTAACACGGACCCCTCTCATGGTTACCCAATACAATCGTTTTTTTGTGACTGGGAGGTCAAAGAGCACGACGGTAGGACAGACTGATAGTTGGTTGAGGTAATTCGGAAGCCCACTTTACCTGCCTCGTATTTATACTTCTAGCGCATTTGAACCATCGTAACTCTTCATATATGCAGATGCAGTAGAACCTGAAGTATGTAGTTTACAAGTTGACTAGTTGAGGTTAAAAAAATAACTACAGTCTAGCAACTTTAAAACTAGTTAAAGTACGTATGTACGTAGGCTATATACAGTACATACATGTTAACAACTTATTGTAAAATCTTTTCAAACGAGCAATTTTATGGTTCATGACTTTCAGCTAATAATGTAGACCATTATGTATAATTAAACTGATCATTAATACATGGGTGGCACTAAGTATATCCATTTCAAACAGTATTTATAATGAAATAAATACACACCTTACGTGAGCGTTGCTCTCCGTCCGTTATCTTATCACCGCTTACTGTGCTTGCTGCTTAGTAAACAAACCATGTGCCCACTGCCGCCTATGTTCGTTTTAACGCGTTTTATACTTGTATTGAACTTGTATAAAGGTGTTAAAGTTGGAAACACAAATAGCTTAATAAGATATTATCTACTTACACAGGAATAATATAACTTACTTTGGACAGGGGTTACTGAGTAGTTGGTACCCCATCGGCCATAATGGGTTAAGAAATATTAAACTGTTTTCAAAAACCAGCTAAAAACCGCCGCCGTATTTAATGAAAAAGTTATTGTTATCGATTGGCCGAAACCGGGACTTCGATAACGATAATCGACACCCGAAAATTTGAAAAACGTTATCGTCGATGACGACTTCGATAATCGTTATCGATCAAAGTTATCGAAACGCCCACCACTGGTAGGTACCCTACCATAGCTGATCCATTAAAATAGATTTTTTTGTGAAAGTTGAGAAGAAAACAATTTGAATTTATCTTTTTTTTTACACTTGAAGAAAAAGCTTAACCTAATCTAACCAAACCTAACCCATTTGTTTGCATGGGAGTAACGTGTGTGTAACATGTCTTGTCAATACTTTAAAGTTTTAGTACATTTGCAGTTTAAGGTAAATGTTTAAGTTGTGGAATTTCTTTTTCAATGCAATGTTCATGAATGTGGTTAACATGATGCAACCACTCATTTCCTATGCAAAAAAAAACTTCAGTTGGAAGGCAAAATAACACCTAATAATTGTTAAAGTCATAAAGTAATTAAGGCTTAATGAGAGCCACAGGGGCCCATCTGGGTTAAGCCTGTCTAGAAAAGGTACTATAAATGTACATACTCTCACCCCAATCAATCCCTTATCCCAAGTTCCTAGGAAGCTATATATCCCAGCCTATCTAGCACCACTCACTTGCTACCGCATAACACCCTCAACAATCACAAGCTCCTCCCATCATGCCCATCGTGCCACCATAGACAATCTCATCAGAATCACATCCCGAAGGAAGGTGTCGAATCCACTGCTAGGCACACCCCACACAAATTCATAAAGCGTTCAGACTTAATAAGAGACTCACTTGCTATTGCATAATACACTCAACAATTACAAACTCCTCCCATCATACCCATTGTGCTACCATAGACAATCTCATCAGTATCACATCACGAAGGAAGGTGCTGAATCCACTGCTAGGTACACCCTATATAAAGTTATAAAGCATTTAGACTTAATAAGAGACTCACTTGCTATTGCATAACACACTCAACAATTACAAACTCCTCCCAACTCCCAACTCCTCCCTGTCGATCAACCCTCCCTGGAATACAGAAAAACAAGCCCCCTATTCTTATAATGATTGTCTATGCCGTTTTTTAAAGATGTTCAGTGTGTTGCTACTGACAATGGTTCCTGGCAGCTGGTTCCAGTGTTCTACTACCCTGTTGGTGAAGAAAGACTGTCTTAACCTTGTCCTGCTGTGATTAACTTTAATTTTGAATTGATGACCTCTAATTGCATCATTTCTGTTAAATTCAAACATCTCCCTGAGATATCCCTGTTCCTGACAATGAACAAATTTAAAAACCTCGATGAGATCTCCTCTCAGCCTTCTATATCTAAGTGAAAACATATTCAATTTCTTCAGTCCTTCCACATATGCCAGGTGGCCTATACCATTAACCATTTTTGTTGCCCTCTTTTGTACTCTCTCTAAAAGCCAACAATCTTTCTCATAACTAGGGGACCAAGCTTGGACACAGTATTCCAAATGTGGCCTGACATATGCACAGTAAAGCTTCCTGATGACCTCCTCACTTTTGTATGACACATTCCTCTGTATTGCCCCAAGCATTCTTAGTGCCTTCTTCCTGGCTTCTTTGGTCTGTTCTGATGCCCCCAATTTTGTGTTCAAAATAACACCTAAGTCCTTCTCCTGCTGAGTCACAGATAGTACTTGGCCACCCATCAAGTACGGAGCCTTCATATGCTGCCTACCTACATGCATGACTTTGCACTTATCAAAATTAAACTTCATTTGCCATTTTTCGGACCACTTCACTAGCTCGTCTGAGTCTTTCTGCAGCAAAACCTGCTCATTGTGCCCTGTTATTGCCCTAAAGAGCTTCAAATCATCCGCAAATTTCAAAACCTTACTGCTTAGGCCACATTCAATGCTATTCACATATATAATGAAAAATAGAGGCCCCAGTACCGACCCCTGGGGGACTCCACTAAGAACATTTTTCCATGATGACTTTGTACCATTTAGCATCACTCTCTGCTGTCTATCTGAAAGCCAGAACTCTATCCATTTTAGGATGCTAGCTTCAATACCATGGACCTGATATAATGGACAAATACTCTACAACCTAAATGAAGAGTAGAGACGAACAATCTGGAGTTGGAAAGATGTACGAAAAAGCTTATCAAAGTAAGTATAGGTTGAACAAACATGGCAATGTGAAAATATACTGCTGTAAATATTGTAATACTATATATATATATATATATATATATATATATATATATATATATAGATACATATGGCAGACAGATATCCATAAAAATCAACTTTTTTTCTCCTGGACTTTTTCTGGTGTCGTTCCGGGAGAAAACACTCTCAGCAAAACTACCAAACGACACACTTAGGGGTGGCACAAGCCGATTGAAGTTTCGGGATGGTTTTGCTTCGAATGCAATAATATATTATTCCTGTGAATATTGTGTTACCTGAGCAGGCCGCCGGAACGCCAGGCCCGCATAAACCGAAGTAACAGTGCGATGGAGTCCTTTACTGGGCAATCGGACTAACAGCCATCCTAACGTTCCACCCGCATTGCACTCAATAGATGGCGTTGATAGTTGTTATTCCGATTGCCTAGTAAAGGCCTCCATCACACTGTTACTTCGATTTATGCGAAGCTCGTTCCGCTAACCATTGATAGTATGCCACAAGCATATTCACAGGAATAATAGGGAAATTTCAACTGCTTACCTTGGGATTTCTGTGTAATTCATGCGTTATCACTTAGCGGAGGGTCGGTTGTCTCCCAGCTTTCAGGAGGAGCTGCACGCCAGTGCGCGGTCTGATTTCGTGCCACTTTGTTGTGTTTCAGGCTCACTTTTCAGTGTTCAGTGGTTCAGGTTTACTTCTCAGGATGACTTCGAAACGTGGTTTATATCTGTTGGAAACGTGAGGAACGCTCCTTGGCTCAAAGTTGCTGTTCTCTGCAAGTGTTGTCTGTTTTCCTCCTCCACCACCTGGATCTTGGAAAGCAGAAGAACGAAAGCGCACATGTAGTAGTGAAGGAGTTGGTGGCCTTCTGGGCGAGGGCAAGGATCCCTACGCAACGCCCAGACAAGATGCAAGCTGGAGATTCTTGGGCAGCATGACTGCTGGCTAGGCTGAAGAAGAGTGAAAGGCGGCGTTGGATGAAGCAGGAGGAGATCGAGCAGAGGTTCTCCATCGAGATGAAGAACCTTCGACGTTGCTCACGCCGATGCCCTCTGCATGATCACGATTCAGGACGGACTCTCTTTGCGCAACGCGAGCCGGGGAGGGCTGGGCACTATGGGTTCCACGGACGAAAAGCCTGGCTAAGAAGGAGGTCCGATCACTGAAGAGGAAGGAAGCGGGTCTGAAACAAAGGGAGAAAGAGAAGGACCGTGCTGAGGCATCGTCGAACAGAGTGGAGTTGTCCTCGTCTTCCTCTGTCTCAACGGCCTGCTCCGCTTCCGAGGAGAGCACCCAGGAGGAACTACGGGCGCTGTTGGAGGAGTCCCTGGAGTCAGCCCACCGAAGCGTTCGAGGTCCAAAGAACGTGGGCACCCTTGAATTGACTTCCGCCTTGACCGCACCCGGCGCGAAACGATGCTGTTTTCTCGTGGCGGGACAGCCAAGACCCTAAGACATGACCCGGTTGAACATCAGCCGTTCCAGCGTGAAGCGGCATCGGGAGCGGAACCGGCGTGAGGAGGGACGGCGTCAAGAACGCGTTCGAAGGAAGATGGGGAACCTGCGTCGTGCACTGGGATGGCAAACTTATGCCCACTCTTCAGGACTCAACAAAAATCAGAGCGACTGCCCGTCCTGGTTACGGCCCTTACCAGTGGCAAAACGCAGCTCCTGGGGTGCCACAGCTGCCTTCCGGCCCGAGAGAACCAAGCCAATGCTGTGTATGCGCTGCTGGATGAATGGAACCTGCAGAGAAGGTTGTGGGTCTCTCCTTCGACACCACGGCGTCCAACTCTGGCCGCCTGTCGGGAGCGACCCAATTGTTGGAGCAGAAGCTCGGCCACACCTCCTAAACTTGGCTTGTCAACACCACGTGCAATCTACGTTGAAAGCTGCCTTTGAGACGCTGACGGGAGTTCGTCAGGTCCGGATGTCGGGTTTGTTCCGCCGGTTCCAGAAGCAGTGGAATGATCCGGACAGAGGGGACTTCCGGACGGGATGGGATACACCAGAGATCCGTCCTTCGAGGGTGAGAGGAATGAACTGCTCGACTTTGCCCTCTCCAAGATGGCCGTCAGAATGTTCCGCGACGACTACTGGGAGTACTTGGGGCTCGTGGTTATCTTCCTTGGTGGAACGGTGCGCGCTTTACGTTCAGCGGCCAGGAGCTTTCCACCATGCTAGGTGTGGATGTCGAAAGTCATCTACTCGTTGAAGATCTGGTTGTCTCCGTGGGCAGCTTTCGCTGATGTAGCGGATTTGAAGTGCGTCACAAAAGTGAGCACGTTCGCGGTCCTCGCCTACATGAAGCCGTGGTTCGGAGCGACGGACGTAGCTGCGGCCCTGGGAGGGACTTGGACGTTCTGGAGAAGCCCGGATCTACTACAACCCTAAGGTGGGGCAGGCGGCGTCAGGGAGTTGGAGAACCACCTGTGGTATTCTGAATACTTCTGGGGCTGGCCCCGTTTGATCCCAAGGTTCCTGCGGAGACGAAGTAGGCCGTGGTTGTGGCGATGGAGGGAGATGACGACGAGGATGAGGAGATGAGGACGTCCCCTGTGAGGATTCATCTGAAGAAAGGATTCGCTCCGCCGAAGTTGGAGACACTTGCGACGCCCAGGGCAAGATAGTTTTTCGGGCACCTTGGCGTCAAACCTTCATTCCGGCCTCTCCTGATGAATGGGAACATCATCCGGAGTACAAGAAGGCGAAGGAGAGGGTAACCAACATCCCGGTGGTTAACAACCACGCCGGGAGCGCGGCGTCGCCCTATTCAGGAGTTCAACGGAGTCACACGAAGAAGGACGAGCAGCTCCAGTTCTTGCTCGGTGTTGTGGCGGAGCACCGCAAGCGGTTCCCGGTGGCTTCTGACGGCGCCCTGACGACTGGGCTACAGAGTGCCTCGCAGTATGATGCCCTGTCTTCGGGCGGCTAATACCCAGAGGGTGTACTAGCACTGTCACCTTGCGGGGGACACACGCGGCCAGAGTATAAACTTCACACGTCTTGCGCCACCCCTAAATATTATTATATCGAGCTAAAACTTTACACGCGAAAGCTTCTTTCCAAGTGCCACATAGAACCGCCCGGGGAGAAAGAAATTCGAAAAAATTATCCTACCTTGTGGACCACCCTAGTATATATATATATATATATATATATATATATATATATGTCCGTGTGTCCGTGTCTCGTGTGTTCGGGTGTGCGAGCGTGCGCGTCGCGTGTTCATTGAACCACTTTATATTTTCTACGACATGCTTTCTGTGCTGCATGGAGCATACGGTTGATCAATCCTAGTAGCGATGAAATATGGCTTCGACGTTCGGACAAACTTGACCTTTTAATTCAATGAAAAATGCTGTAATTTCCATAAGTATTCGCAATACGACAGGAAATCAGTCCTGACAAATATTGCACACTGAAGAATATGCTTTTTCAGTTCAACGCTTTTAAGGCGCGTATTTCAGATCCGTGTCGGCGCCAAGCCGAGGTTATAGCGTAAGGTCTGATAACACAAACCCAATCGTGCAACCAGGTGAACATGTTACTTGTGTCTCAAACCAAGAGCCGCCTTCTCTGAGAAATGACGCCTCGATGGCAAAATCATAAATCTGTCGGTGGTATAATGTAGGGGAGGCTTGTACCCTCCATGGAAATCGACCAATCCTCTTTGCGGATTCGTGGGTACGCCGAAGTCTGTGCTTCTATTCAGTTGTGTAATCACTCCACCAGGAAAATATTAGCCACATATCTAGAGAGCAAGGAAGGGGGGGGGCGAAAGCAGATCCGCTCATTCGTGTCTTTGAGGGTGAAACTGTCTCAATGCTTGCTTCCCATACCCGCGATAATTTAAACTTCAACATGGGAGTCGAGGAAGGTCGTGACCTCCCCTATTCATCATGGTCTGCCTATTGCCTTCATGTACTTTGCCCCCTGCGATCATTTTAAGAAATCAACATCGGTGGGCCGACTCTTCGGCGAAATGGGCTCCCTCTTCACAGATGCCTTCACTTTCGCATCACGACAGCTTTGGAACGGAGCGTAATAAATCAATAAAGAAAGAGCGGTAAGGTTCCTTGATCAATTCTGTATCATGAAAAGCAGATGCAATCCTCCTGGGGTGGCTGAATCAATTGGAAGAAATGCCAATACGAAATGCGTACTCGAACCTCCATGGATGCACACCGAAAACTGGCCGCATTTCCGCAGTGTTTTCACTTACCCTCCGCTAGATGGCAGGTTGGCGCCGCTGATGCTAGCAGATGAAAGGCTCCGACGCGGCTTTCCAATCAGCAAGCATCATCCATGGTTTATTGGCGCGGCAGCACGTGCGACGGCAAAATTTTCTGATCGATAAAGTTGGGTCTGGCAAACTCACCGATCCATCGATGCTCTTTGAGCCGGCTAAGAAGCCGAAATTGATGTCGGGCAATGTCTCAGTGCAGCCTTGATCGTAGGAAAAGAAGGGAAACCGTGGAACAAAACGGAAGTGAGTAGTGTGGGTCGGCATGGAACAAAAGTGGGTAGTGGGTCGGTGGTGTTCCGAAGTGGGTGGTGGGTTGGTAGGGAACAGAAGTGGGTGTTGGGTCGGCAGGGAACGGAAGTAGGCGGTGGGTCGGCAGGGGAATGGAATCCAAACACGGGGCGAGGAATGGCTAACCGTGCCAGAAGAACGGTGCAACGGGCCTGGGGTGCGGTGCCGGGAACGTGGACGGGCGGATCATAATCGGGTCCGGACGGTCGGGAAATGATGTCGCCGAACAGGACCAGAGAGACCTGACCGGGGTACTTAGCCGGTGAAGCGCGAACAGCGGGATCGGCGAAAGTTCTCAGAGCATGGGGTCTCTGGAACCGCCTCAAATCAGACTCGAAAATGGCAGTGGTACGCATA